>JANBSU010000057.1:0-62013 GCA_027578835.1 Coemansia sp. RSA 2050 | reverse complement strand
CTTATCTGGTTTTTTCTCTTGATTTGTCAAAAATTTTTAAAAAAAAAGTCTATGCAAACATCCGGTGCTCAACAGTAATTTACAAAGTTTAAATTAAAAAATTAATTTACCATCCATTTAAAAAAAAAAAAAAAAAAAAAAGTACGGCTTTTAATCTGATCGCCGCTAATGAATCAATGCTACGTGTTTTTTGGCGCCAAAAGCTGCCCACAGCCCGCAGCCAAGATATAAATTTACCTTTTTCTGCTTTCGTTAAATTCAAATATTTGCTGCAATCTCTACGCGACTTTAGCGATGTCCGAGTCTATGGATGTCGATAGCGCCCTATCCGTGCCCTCCGCAGGCAAGGGCAAGCAGCCCGAGGTGTGTAGCAGCGGGGAGAATCTTCCCTGGGTAGAAAAATACCGACCCACATCACTAGACGAGCTAGTATCCCAACGCGACATAGTAGACACGCTACAGAGATTCATCGATGACGGCAAGCTCCCGCACCTCCTTTTCTACGGGCCACCAGGCACGGGCAAGACAACGACCATCCTAGCCATAGCCCGCAAGCTATACGGGACGAAGAACCTGGGCAGCATGGTGCTCGAGCTCAACGCGTCGGACGACCGCGGCATAGACGTGATCCGTGAGCAGATAAAGACGTTTGCCAGCACGCGCACGGTATTCAGCACCGGTCTCAAACTGGTAATCTTGGATGAGGCCGATGCTATGACGACGCCGGCGCAGGCGGCGCTCCGTCGCGTGATTGAAAAGTATACGAGGAACGTGCGTTTCTGTATTATTTGCAATTACGTCAGTAAGATTATCCCTGCTGTGCAGTCCCGCTGCACTCGCTTCCGCTTTGCTCCCCTGCGCCTTGCGGATATTAACGGTCGCCTGGACATGATTGTCGAGAGGGAGGGGGTTAATATCACGGAGGACGGCAAGGACTCGCTGATTAGACTGTCGGCTGGCGATATGCGCAGGGTTTTGAATGTTTTGCAGGCGTGCCATGCTGCCTATGATCGCATCGATGGCCCTGAGGTCTATGCGTGTACGGGTCAGCCTAGTCCCGAAGATATTAAGAGGATTGTTGATTGGATGCTGAACGACGAATTCCACATCGCCTTGGCTAATATCGCCGCACTGAAACGCGATAAGGGCTTGGCCCTGCAGGATATTATCTCGGAGCTGACTCCGTTTATTAATAACGTGGACTTCCCGTCTGTTACTCGCGTCTTTTTGCTCGAACAGCTGGCCGAAATTGAAAACCATATGGCTGGAGGGTCCACAGAGAAGATTCAGCTGTCGGCTCTGGTCGGTTCCTTTAAGATTGGTATTGAGCTGGCTGGATAACTCGGTATTTATTTGGCTTTTTTGGTGTTTTGTGATAAACGATATTCGGCCAGTGCTATGTCCGATACCCCTCGTGAATCGCGGATCAAGAGCCATTGGCAAACTGGAGTGTCCAGCAGATATTCTGCAAGCCCGCTTGGGTACAGAGCATGTGTGACGAGCCAATACCAGACCAGTCCCGCTAAAAGACCAATTGCTGCGCCAGCTAGCACCTGTGAAAGCGTGTGATATCCCAAATACACTCTAGAGGCAGCCACTGGGACGCCCAGCACGACAGCGCCCGTCTGTACTATCCTCTTGTGCACTGCATTGGTGGTTATCTGGTTCTCGAGGTACATGGCCGAGAATATGACAAAAAAGCCCATGAACTGCGCGTGACTAGACGGCATCCCGTACCCATCGCCGAGGTGTAGGTGGGGCCGTTCCTCACGAATAATCTGCTTGAGCACGAGGTTGAAGCCTTCGTTGAGGAGCTGGCCGGTGAGCAAAAGGATGCCGGATATTTCGCGTCGACTGAGAACGATGGTTACTTCCATTACTATCATGAAGATCGGGAACAGGCTGGCTAGCGCCAGGGCCATGCCTACGTGGTCCCCGTCGCTGTACTGAAAATGCGTCAGCCCGAATGACCGTAGCTCTGTAGCCGCCGCAAATGAACCGCCATGGTGGCTGCTATCGCCAGTCATGATCCAAAAATAATAATAATACGCCAGATAAAAAAGAGCAAAAGCATGTGCTGCGCACACCAATCCCAGAGGAAGGAAACCGCACAAAGCCAGCATGGAAAGCCAAAGTATGGTTACTATGGAAGCTACCAGGCAATATGAGAGGGTATTTTATTCAAAAGTAGTCAGGGGGGGCCAATGAGAATATAGACGGTTTAGTCTATTTACTTCTGGAGGACAATACCGTCGAACTTCTTCTTATACCACTCGATGGTCTCGAGCTTGTTGATACGGTGAGGGGCACCAATGCGGCTAGGGGCGTGCTTACGGCGAGAGACACGGAAGCCGGGGCGACCCATGACAACGTAAAAGTCCATACCGAAAATACCAATGCTAGTATCGTACTTAATACCGAGATCGATGTGCTCCTGGATACCAAAGCCAAAGTTGCCGGTAGCCGAGAAGTTGCGCGCACGCAGCTCGTACTCCTTAACCTTCAGTCCGCGCTCCAGGATCTCTTCAGCCTTGGGGCCGCGGATGGTAACGTGGGTGGCGATCTTCTCGTTACGACGGATACCAAAAGTACGCACAGTGTAGCGTGCCTTCGAGTCAATTGGGCTCTGTCCGCTGAGCTCCTCGAGCACCTTGCGGGCACGGGTCAGACGATCTCCAGACTCTCCAACCGAGATGTTAAGAACGAGCTTCTCGATCTTTAGCTCGCGCATGCAGTCAGACGGCTTTGCGGTGGGTTGCGCGGCAGACTACTTTAATAATTCATAGGAAATTGTTGGTTAGTGATATTTGCCCAATTCACAATTTTGAAAATTCCAAAAAATGGAATGTGGAATTTCGTGGGTAGAGGGTTGAAAATAGTGGATGATGGGTGGTTTTAACGCGTATCCATCAAAATAGTTTAATGGTCGTATCCATCCAGTGTGGTAATAGCGTATCCATTCGTCGTATCTATTCCGGTCATTATTATGTACGCACCATGGTTGAAATTTCCCAGCAAAATATAAAATAGTGTTTGACGAAATTTTTGGAGGCAGGACTGTGAGCTTGGCCCCGCTTACCTCTCAATCGAGGTTCATCATACCAAGAGACACTCATCATGATCAATCACAATCAAATCAAGGCCACTATTAATGGCGGTGATGGTCCAAACCGCACGAGCTTAAACAAATGAGCTTTCTCGCTAATAACCCGCTTTGTAGTAAACAACGCACATTGTCTCGTTGATATTGGCCAACAAGGTAAAGGGCCTCTCTCTCTTTTTTTTTTCTAGTGACAGTTTGGCGCCTATTATAGATCTAGTAGCTACCTCTAGCTACCTTCACTATGCATTACAGCTGCCAGCCTTTCTTTTCAGGACATGGCATTTTCACCTAAGGAGCAGATACTTGTGGCAAATGGTCCACATGCGAAAGATCTTTGAAGCCCTATTGGTCTAAGCCAAGGGCATACGCCAAGAATCCCTTGGTTAATGTTGGTGTTGGTTTAGCAAGCGTACTTTGCTCAGCGATCCTCCTGCTTTACACCCGCCAATCAAATCTCCAGGCCATTGTGAGAAAATCAAGACAGCAGCCAAAGAAGTGACGCCACTGAACCTTCTGACAGGAACTCTTTCTCTTCATTAATTCTTGCATTTCTGTATTTTCACTTTTGAGTCTTTTGCTTCTATTTGAGCCACACCTTTTAAAGCTTGTCGCCATTCTTGCCCCCCATTCGATAACCGCTTCTACTTTTTGTTCTCCTCTAAATGGCAGGTTCTGATTCTGAAAATCGAGGCCCGAGTAAATCAAATCGCTCAAAGAAACGGGTTCGCGTCGAGGAAGGAGAAGCCCTTAGGAAGACCAAATCCAAAAGCGGTTCTAAGAAGCGAACTCACCGCAGAGCAGAAGATACCTCAAAGGCAAGCGCATCTAAGCACTGTACGAAGGAGCATGCCAGGAGCAAGAAAGACAAGCACCGGCAGAGCAATGTTGCCAAGGAAAACGCAAAACTACCCAGCTCCTTAAATGCTGACTCACGTAACCCGTTGCCGTCCGATCCTCAAACAAGCTCGTCCATCGGAGCGAATGTGCTAGTCAGTCCTACTGCAGCTTCTGTTGAGTATCCAAGCACCCCGCCCCACCGCGCCGGACTGCCAAATACAGTGCAAGTCTCCCCCCGCAGCCGCATCCATGGAGGAGAGCTCCATTTAGGTGATGATGACTGGCTGGCCTTGGCTACATACGGAGCGCGGGTTGTTGACAAGTCCCTGGCTATAAAGCGGGTCATGGATTGCAGAGACAAGGTCAAGTTGGGTCTAGCGCCACGCCGGTCAGGGAAGTCCACATTCCTAAGCATGCTGGCGGCTTTTCTGTCTACCTATTCGACCATGAGCAAGGAGAGACGGAGAGAGTTGTTCGCAACGTACAATATATACCTGTCGGAAGAGGACTTTTTTAATGCGCACTTTGCCAAGTACCCGGTGATCTCCTTGAGCTTTAAGGTGAGTCAAGGCGCTTGCCGATGTTTGAAGATGCTTTATGCGTTGTTATTTATCTCTGCTGTCAATGTGACTAACGTGGGCTTGCCCTTTTGTTCCTATTTTTTAGAGCGATACTCCAGAATCATATGCCGACGCTGTGAGTTATCTGAAGGATGCAATACTGAAAGCCGTCGAACCCTATGTGTTGCTACTTCGCCGTCGTTCAAGAGCTCTTAAAGCTGATGGCGAGAATGATACTCTCGAGTCTGAAGTATGGACATCAATCCTTGCCCGAGTTGAGCGAGCTCTCTTAACTCTAGAGGAAGGCGAACGCTACACTAAACCCGATATCACTAGACTTATTCCGCTGGTTATGCAAGCTCTAAGCTCGTGTCCGGGAATGGGAAAGTCTGTGGTTCTCATCGACGAGTATGATAAGCCGCTTGTTCATGCTCTATGTGACGATAGCATTGATCTGAGTGCTCGCAAGAGAACCCATGACCTGTTTACATCGTTCTACACAGCAATTTTCAAGGTAAGGCTTGGCATCTCTTGGGCTGCATATTACTCCCATTTACTTGGACGATTTCTCTAACTGCTGGGTATGCAACCACCTACCTGCTCATATATACTCACTTGATGTAGAGCAATGAGTTCCTCGAGTTCGGTATCATGATGGGTGTCTTCAATGTCCCCCTTAGAACTTGGAGTTCAGGCTTGAACAACATTGAGACGTTTTTAGCTCACACCGGCGCCCCACGACCTAGTCTCGACGTAAACAACGACATTCGCCCAAAGCCTCGCTTCCATGCCAGCACTAGTGGTAACCCGTTTGAGGAGGCTATTAACCTCACAGTGAACGATGTATGGGGCCTAGTCAATGACCACATTGACCGACTAGCGCCCACAACTCTTCCTGAAGCCTCCACTAGCTCCATTGCAGAACGCAAGCAGGCAATGTTGGCACATTGCCTTAAGAGCTACGACGGGTATACGTATGGGAACTTGCAGACAGTATTCAATACTTACTGCGTTTTGAGGTTCTTCAAGGGCCTGGGCAAGCGCGTTGAGGTGCCGGTAGACAACCCCAGTGCGCATTACTACTGGTCGCAGACTGGGAGCATTACGATGATTCGCTCGCTGCGTGCTGATAATGCCCAAGAGTTCCTTACCTATGTCGATCGCCTTTCTCGTGAGTATGTGCAGCGGCACTCGTATCTGTATGGCGGCAAGTCGGCTGCGGGCATTCTGGCTGAAAAGCTCAAGGAGTTGGACATTGGCAGCCAGCCTGAATATGTGGCTCAGTACATGTATGCGCTTTTGCCATTTGGTACAGACCCTTACCTTTTTAGGCTGGCCAACATTTGCTACGACGAGGGCCGAAGCAGCTTGACGGACTGGGGGTCGAGTGGACTGTCTGTGGGAGCAATATTCCGCCAGTTTTACCAGGCGGGATACCTGACGCCACGGGATAACGGCACTATAGGCATTCCTAACGAGGACGTCTTCAATGCTTTCCAGCGCGAGGCTCGGTGCATATTCTCGGCATCAGGTATGACTGGCGGCATCCTCGATCCGACTCTTCACGCAATTGGGATTGGCGCTGGGAACTTTGTCCAATTTGCCAGCTATGTCAACAGTACCTTGGCCACGAGCCTGCGAGTCAGCGAAGCGAGCATGCGCGAGGACTATTACCACGGCTGGCTACAGGCCCTGCTGACGCCATTGCGATACTACGGCTTTGACCAAAGGACTCAGGGGAGTGCAGAGGGAGGGTTCTCCGACCTGGAGCTAATACCACCAGGCAGAAACGAACTACTAGGCGCAGTGCAGGCAAAGAAGGCAGAGCGACCTTATGTCATCTTCAAGTTTAAAAGGCTAGCATGCGGGAGATCTTTTGAGGCCGCCATGGCCGTAGCGAACCGAAAAAAGGTCTTGGGACAAGCGAAGAAGTCGTGCAGAACTGCTATAGCCCAAATCAATGATCGCTACAAGCACTCGATGTTTACTCATGCCGATGGTAGCTCGGCGCTCTACTTGGTTGGGCTAACTTTCTGGCGCCAGCGTTTCCTTATGCATGTATCTCGTCTCGTTCCTCAAGTTGGCAGCACTGGCCCTTCTACGTGGAGCAAGCAGCCTTATGAGGCGACCGAGACAATGGAACCGACTACCAGCAGCGTGCGCATTTCGATAGAAGCGGGCAATTTTATTGCCAACACCATTCTTACTGAATAGCCTTCTATTGAGCCAATATATTTCAATGTACATTTTTCATCCCTAAAAGGATATCCCAAGTGGTTTGGTTTTTGAAGCGAGCAAACAGAAAGCGCAATTAAATGAGAAATAGGAGAGGGAACAAAGCCAGCTACGCGTTCAAATTGTGGAACTGGCATGAAAAAAATAAATAGTAGACTGGAAATTCAGGTTGCCCGTCGGCAGCTTGTCTGGCGATATTCTTGGCCCACTTCAGACGACGCCCTTTGATGACCCTCAGGCTTCGTGCTGCGCTCGATTGCTTTTGAAGCAGAGAATCCACTCAGCGACTAGCATCCCCCTCTCTTTTTTCTTCTCCGCAGCATAGATCCATAAGGATACTCATAGTTTACAATGTCATTTAGTCTATTACCTAAGTTGCGCAGTATATTTCACATGGTGGCAACTGTCGCCTAGCTGTTCTTACGCCGCCTTTTCGGCAATGACTACGCCGCTTGAGCTTAAATTCCAGCCTCTGTGCTCCACTTCCGAGGTGCATACAGCGCATGGGCTAGAGTCCACCTGTTACTCCCCCGATGAGGCAGCTAGCTTAGAAAACATGTTGTATAGATACAAACATGTGCAGCACCTATTCTTGGGCACATTCGCTGATGACACACTCATTGGCTATATCACGTCAACTCAAGTGGATGGGCCACTAGTCATGCACAAGTCAATGAGCACTCACGACCCAAAGGGCACTACGGTGTGCATACACTCGGTGTGCATAGACCAAAAGTGGCAGAGAAAGGGTATGGCATCCATGTTACTCTAAAGGTACATCAAGAAAATGTGAGAGCGTAATTGCAGCACAGGTGACATCAAGAGACTGGCTGTTGTTAGTTTTTTAAAAAACAAAAAAATCCGAGTCCCTATTTGTTAGTTTTTCCAAAACTGTGAAAAATAAAACCTAAGAGATCCTATTCCTTGTTGCCGTGCAAAGCTGCTCTTTGTACCCAACGATGTCTGGGTTCCAAAAGGATGTTTCATTTGCTATGCTACTCTGATTCCTTGATTAGCGTCGTTAGCACGTTTGCTGCTAACAGTTGCTGTGCGCACGAACGCAAGCCAAGCTTGGCTACATGCACAGCATTGGCATTATGCACCTGGGTGGGGATCTCAATCGGGTCATTGGCGTGTACAAGGTCTTTATCCGACCCACTATGGAGTATGCCTTGGAGGTCTGCATCCCAAACGCCTTGTTTATCAAGATGTTGGAGTGGTGCCAAAGCAACATGTTGCATGCTATTCTTGGAGTACCCAGGTCAACATCATATGCAGCCATTCTTGTGCTGTGTAATATGGAGACAATGGAGCACTGCTGGCACACAAAGATTTCTAGCTACATTCACCACCGACGGCTTGACAGCAATGACAAGCACATCCTCAGTGGCCTATTTGATATGGAGCATGTTGCACAGATGAGGAGCAGTTGCCTGATCCTGCGACTCTGCCAGGCAGCCTATTGAACCAGCCTACCCCATCTAATCACCACGATCACTAGTGGAAAGAAGCAGGCTTGCAGGTGTGGCCTTACCAGCACTAACAAATCCGCAGCCCAAGTGTCTCAGATCACAGCACTGAACACCATATGCTCGATGTACAGACAACACAGAACGTCGATTATTCATTGGCTTCTCAGTGCTATGGCGGTCCAGCCCTCACAGTGCCTAAGATGTGGCAAGATTCTATCTCGTGACCATGCTGCAGACTGCATAGGCACCGCTAATGAGCTCAGCCCTATTATTGTGGCTCTCTACAAGCCAGGCAGGCAACAACGTCAGCACCTTCTACAGGTAAATGCCATTGATGCTGCGCTCATGGCTCTAAACAAGAGCGACGTGGCTAGCGCTATCCAGATCGCACTGGTCGTTGACAAGGTCTACACTCAGCGCCTCAGCAGACGCTCGCTCATAAAGCAGCTCACACCCTGAGCATTTGAGTAGACAACAGCTCTTCACACACGAGGCCCATGCCTTTTTCTGTTTTACGGTGGTTTTGCCGAGCTTCGTGCTCTTTCTACCCCTACATCCAATCGCTTAGTCAGCTGCTACTAATATTTCAACAAGGCTTTTTTTTTCTTCCAGAAGCCAGCACTTCCAATAGCTTTTTGTATCCGAGATACTAGTGGGTATCAATAAACGATCTCCTTGTTTAACCAGGCTGGTTACCGCTGCAGTTGTTAGGTAGTACTTTATTTTACTTGTGGCATTTACGAAAAACAATATAAGATGGCGCTTCTCGTCTCAACTCTAGCATACCTTTGATATTAGCATAAAAAGCCGCTCCGTTCGCATCATTAACTGGCACTAGTCAACTCGTAACGATTGATAAGAGAATAGTATATACAAAAATGACAATAAAAAGCCTGGAAATATCATCTAGGCGCCAAAGTCATTGGTTTTCACTAGCAGCGCAAATAGCCCGTCCTTCTTCATGAGCTCTTCAGGCGTGCCAATTTCAGCAATTTCGCCTTTATCCATGACAATAATGCGATCGCTATTCTTCACCGTATCCAGACGATGCGCAATAGTGAGTACAGTGCAGTCATGGAACTCCTTGCGTATGAGCTCCTGGATGTTCCGATCCGTCTCCAGATCCACATCAGCCGTGGCCTCGTCCAAAACAACAATCCGCCGTTTGCGCATAAGCAACCGACACAAGCTAAACAGCTGCTGCTGCCCGTTGCTAAACCGATGGTCGTCATTATAGATGTAGCGATTGAGGCCTATAGATGGACAGTAGTCATCTTCGTCAGTGTCCGGCATCTCGTCCAAGGCCATCAAAACCAAACGCATTAGCCAGCCTGACCGATCCCACCTCTCCTTTATCTCAAGTTGCTCGTCATCGTAAATGTTGTCGCCATCGTCGTCGTCGTCGTCGCTTTCATCGGCTGGGTTGTTGGCAGTTTTGCGCTTGGGCGCTACGATCTTGGCAATATCGCACTTGATCAGCGACGCCCACATATCTTCGACGGTGAACTCTAGCAGAGGGTCCAAGTTCTGTCGCACAGTGCCAGTAAACATTGTCGACTCTTGCGGGATGATGCCCAGCCGAGGCCTCAAGTCGCCCAGCCCGATCTCCTCAATGTTTTGGCCGTCGATGACGATAGATCCCTTAGAGTCCGGGCCATTAGACAAGCGGAAGAGCGCCTTTGCCAGCGTCGACTTGCCGGCACCAGTGCGCCCGACAATACCGATTTTCTCGCCGGGCCTAATATCCAAGTTAATGTTATTGAGCGCTGGCTTCAACCCCTCAGCGTAGCGCATAGTGTAGTTGCGCATCTGGATTGCGCCGTCGTAAGGCCAGTCCGGCTCTGGCCGACACTCATCAATGACGTAGGGCGCCTCAGGCGGGATATCGGTATACTTGCGATAGATATCGATGTTGTCTGAGAACTGAAGCACGCGGCTAGGCAGGTTCACCACATTGCCAATGTTGGAGATCAGCGTATTCATTAACCGCTTGCATGTAATGAGGTCGCCCGAAGTAACGCGGTAAATGGTGGTCTGAGACTGCAGCAGCATCGAGAACGTCATCAGCACATCGCCAATATCGTGGATAAACCGGTGCATATGCGAGCTCAGCGTTGACAGAGCGCTGCTGGGCTGATTCAGCCGCGCCTCCTCGTCAGTGCTCTTGATGTGCAGCGCAGTAAAGTGCGCCTCAACGCCATACAGCCGGATCATACGCTCAGCACCGGAAATCAGGTCGGACGCACGATTTCCGCGCACTCGGCTAGCGCGCGCAATCTTCTCCAGCGACCGTGAGGTTGGGTCCACAAACCCATCGCGCTTGACTACCGCCCACGCAATCAGCGGCGAGATGATAAGCAGCTGCGGAGCGGTACACGCTACCCGATAGATCGACAACCCTGTCTCCAGCGCTGTAGAGAACTCACGCATCAGGAACCGTGGTACGCCTCCAGACACCACGTCAGCGCCCTCGTTGTAGGCCGTCGAGATCTGGTGCCGGCTAGTGCTGTCAAAGAACGATAGCGGCGCATGAATCAGGCTCTCAACAAACGAGATCTTGATCTCGTCATTCAAATACCGCTCATCGATGGTCTGCTTGATATATGACTCCGTGCGACAAACCACTGTCTCGACGATCCGGCTCAAAAAGTGCATCTTGAGGTATGACAACGCTGCGCCAGTGCTGGCAACGCCCGACTGGCTGTTTGCGCGGAGTGCATCCAACTGCAGGCCGTCTAGGATGAACGAAGACACGGGGCTGAACATGCCAGAGAACAACATGCTGGCAAGGACTGGCAGCCCGCACATGCGCATAATGTAGACGGCATTCTCCCAGTTGCTAAACTTGCGTGCCGGTTTATCACCGTTGTCACTGTTGCTGCTCTTGTCGCTGTCGCTGTCGCTGTCGCTGTCGCTGTCGTCGTCGCTGGATGCAGTGGGAGCACGAGATGGCTTGTCGTCGTCATTGACAGCAGTAACCGACGACTTGTCAGATTCGCAACTCGGCGAGTCAGGAACTGAAGACTTGCTGTACTCACGCGGGGCCTGAACAACAACCGAGACATTGCCGCTATCCACCGTGATGACCTGATTACAGAATGGCAGAATGCCCTCGGCATGAGTAGTCACAACACGCAGCTTGTCCCCCAACATGCCCGTGCTCAAAATGACGTTGTCCAAGATATGCCGCTTAACCACAGCGTCGACAGCCGACAGCGGGTCGTCAAAGATGTAGATATCAGCACGCGAGTACACTGCCCGGGCCAGCGCCAGCCTCGCCCTCTGCCCGCCAGACAGGTTGATGCCACGCTCCCCGATAACAGTCAAGTCGCGGTCCGGCCAGACATCCAAGTCATCCATGAGCGCACAGGCATAAATGACGCGCCAGTAGTGGCACTCGTCAAACTCGCGGCCAAAGAGGATATTGTCGCGCAGCGTACTGCTCATAATCCAGGGCGTCTGCTCCAAGTAGCTAACTGTACCGTGTACCTGGCCCGTGCCCTGAGCCATCTCCATCTCGCTGCACATAGCTAGCAACAAGGACGACTTTCCAGACGCGGTTTTGCCCTTCACAGCGACCAGCTCGCCAGCACCAATGGAGAGCGACACGTCTTTGAGAGTCAGCCGCTTCTTCTTCCACTTGAAGCTACAGGCGTCCATGCGAATCGACGCCTTGGACGATGAATCAACATCCTCCTGCGGCAGGGCGCTGATGTAGTCGCCACGCAAGGCGCACTCCAGAGTGCGGTTGTACTTGAACAGAGTCCTAAGCCGCTGGATCCTGTAGAACATGGCGCTGATGCTGCTCTGCATATTGTCGCCGTGGCTGCTGAGCTCAAACAGCTCTGCATTGGTAACCGGGTTAGCAGCGCCCGACGCCGTCTGCAAATGCAAGTAAATGGTGAGAAACGACGATAGCTGGCTAGTCAACATCTGCAGGCCGTCAAAGATGTACCACGTAGCGCGCATGAGTGGAGCATACCAAGGCAGCTTCTTCTTGACCGTGTTGTCCTGCTGCAGCTTCGGGTCCAGGTACATGCGCTCCCACCCAAAGAGCTTGATGGTCTTGATGCCCAGACACACCTCGTCGACCTTGGCGTCGTAGCTATAGACGTCATCCTCCTCATCCCAGTGGTACCTGTGACCGCCAAGCTGTGTCAGAACCGACTCGAGCATGCTGAACGCAGTGGAAATAGCCACTGGCAGGAACGCCAGCCAGCCCACCCGACTAAAGATGACCCAGACCGTAGCAGCAGTGCCGACAAGCGAGGTAAAGATGCCCTGGACGTTCTGCAAATCGCTAATAACCATGTGGACATAGTGGCTGTTACGGTAGGAGGAACCGCGCGGCCGGCGCCCACTCTTTGTCAGTGGCAAGCGGAGAAGCTCCAGCTTCACGGCACCCGAGACCCTAGAGGTCTCTGCACTCGAGTACTTTGAGACCTGATCCTTTTGCATGTTAAGCGCCTTGACCAGCACAAGCAAAATCATGGCCACATACCCTTTATACCAAGCACTGGTAGCCGGCGAGTCCAAGCAGTGCAAAACCGAGCTGTTAAGCGTGGTAATCAGCACCGACACGGTCTTTAGCAGCGACTCGGCGATGTAAATTGGGATCATCGGGCGCCAGGTCATGCGCAAAATGGCGCGAATCAGGAACAGCGGCTCCTCTGTATTGTAAGTGAACTCGTTGTACGCGCTACGCAAACTGAATCGCTCGGGGAGAAGCCAGACATCATCAAGCGTTAGCTCGCGCAAGCGGCGCAGCCCAACCAGTCGCCGCTCCTGGCGATAGGTGACCTTTTTCACAATGGTGTCGAGTAGCTGCTGGCTACGGAAATCGAGGTTGGCCAAGACAAGATACATGTGCATCAAGATGCAAGTGGCAGTAGTCCACACGTCGCTCATGCTATTCAGCGCCCGGTAGATCCCCAGCGCATTGAGACACTGGAACGCTGTGTATGCCGAAGAGTGCATAGCCAGCACTGGCAGCGCCAGTGCCGGCAAGACGCTTAGTGCTTGCTCCCAGCCAGAGCCGGTGGCTGCCGCCACAACGACTAGCATTGTGGCAAAGCATTGTGACACGGGGTCGGTGAAGCGATGAGGCGTGAATGTGTTCTCCTTGGCCACGAAATCAAGCACGAGTTGGGAAGGAAAGGAGCTCGTCATTGAGACTACAACGTGCCTGGTTCTTCCAACTGCCTGGGCAAGGAGAGAAGGCAGCGCCATACCGACAACCTAACGTGACAAATAGAGAAGAGTAAAGCGAAAGAAAGGCAGCGTGAAGGAAAGAAAAAATATCAGAGGCAAAGACAGCCAAGTGCAAGTGTAATGAGCTAGAAAGAAGGTGGATGGGAAGAGGAGAAAGCAGCTGCGGTTTTATCCTGGCAGTCTCGCAAAAGAAATTTTGCGCAGTTGGGATTGGGACAGCACTTTTCACGCATTCGCAAATCATGCCCAAATACTTTAATTTTTCTGCTTTTCGGATGCTATTTTTTTCCTCCCTTGCCTGCGGTCATGAGCTCCCCTCCCTCCCGCTGCATGCGACTGTGCGAAATTCGCCGATATCTTAATATTACTCTTTAGAGATTGTCTATTGCTGCGGCAAAAAAGGAAAAGAGGAATCATGAGAGGCTTATTGTGAAAATACTGCTCTGCGCAGCAAGGGAGCAAGCCTATATGGCACCCACATGAACAAAATGCGGCTGCGTAGGATACAAAGCGCAGTCCAGATTCCTGGAGCTAAACACCGTAGACACGGCGGCACCAGATGGCTCTAATGACGCGCTTGCTTGCAGTCGCCACATAGCAACGTCAATCATGCCCGGCGCATAGCACGAGAGCCGAGCGTGCAAGACTGCCAGGCCATGCGGCTCCACCGACGACGAATAGCTAGTCTCGCCAAGCCACGACCAAGCCGCCCGCGACCCCGAGCAGTCCATCTTTGCTCCCTCCGCAAGAAACTGGCCAAGCTCATGTGGCGACAACAAATCCAGCGTAAATTGATACCCATATCGCCACGAGTGGTTAAAGACCGAGATAGCGACGTCAGCCACATACAATGAGCCGCTTTTCTGTGCGGTGTCGACTCGGATCATCACATCCAGTGGTCGCTCGCTACGCAAGGCCGCCTCAGAGCGGCTAGCTATGCTGTGAATAAGCGCCTCGCGGTCGTGCATAGTGTCCGACAGCCAGGTACGCGCAGCGCCCTCGGTTGGTGGGCTCAGTCCCTCGACCAAATAGTCGTGAGGCACACCAAGATCAATGCCAGAGATCGAGTGGTGGCCCGCCCGACCAGGACCGCCAACCTGGCTCCAGAACAGCACAAAGTCGATGCTAAACGACTCAAACAGCGGGAACATCGCTGAGTGGTAGTTGTCCGGGATCAGCGGATACCCTGAGCGCAAAGCATTACGGCGCCTGTGCGCCTGTGCCCGCATAATATAGCTCTGCAGCGAGCGATGTTTGCAGTCAATGCCCTTCCCAGCAAACACACTGTTGCTGTAAATCAGGTCGATTGGCTCGGGTGCCGACGCGGGCTTTTCGCTCGAGTAGATAAACTGGCGTAGGGCTCGCACAGCAAACATCTCGGGCGAGTTAGAGCGCAGGAGCTTGCCGGATTGGGTCATGTCATGGGGCCGAACGCGATAAACCATGCTGATCGACTGGCGAGGGCCCACCAGGGCCTTGTGAGGCTCGCTGCCAAGGCTGTTCGACACTGGCTCTAGCTCATAAAACCCGCTCGTAAAGGTGGTCTGCACTAGCTGCACGCTCAATTCAGTCTGCATATTCTCGACCTCAACTCCAAGCAATCGCTCGCGGGGGTTTCTGGCGCTAGGCCTGACAAACGCATTCACGCGTAGAGACGGCGTTACTAGCAGATCCACCTCAAACCGGCGCGAGCGCATAGCAGCCAGATCCTTGGGCACCACAGTTGCTGCCGAGCTAGCGCCAATGCACAGGCTGAGTGTGTGCGCGCCAACGCGGTCGCCTCGAATCCATATGGGCACAGTGAAGGCCTCGCCTGGCCCAAGGCTGCCAAGCGGCTCCACGCAATGCGCACTCGATCCTAGAGCATCGGTCTGCTTTCCAACTAGCACGAATGTCGAGTAGTCTCTCAGCACGTTGGGCACCTGTATCCGCTCGTGTTTTGTTACGTCTGGCAGGGAAACATACATTCCAGTGTCATCACCTGCCTTGTCTTCGTCGCTGCATAGCCGCGGAGGCCTGACACCAACAAACGATGGATGCGACACCCACATAGTCACGCTATGGCATGGCAGCTCACCGCTGTTCGCAACGCGCAAGCAAGCTCGGTGCATCGACCCGCTCATAAGGGTATCCGGCAGATCGTCGACCGTGATTTCCAAGCGAGGCAGGTCAGAGCTGACTCTGAATCCCAATGTGGTATCCGGTGTATGCACGACACTCATGCGCTGCTCCTTGGTGTCGTTCATGCGCCTGCCAGGCAAAACGAGCGACTTGAACGTAGGTAGGATGTCGCATAGCAAATACTTTGCGCCCAAGATCGAGACTGAGCCAGCACGGCGCGGAGTAATCTGCACCGTCACCATCGTCGTCTGCTCGCCCTCCAGAATAACTGTGGGCACGGTGGATATGTCTAGCGCCGAGTCAACCAAGGTATCAGTCGCTACTGAATCGCCAGTGGCCTCAAACGCACACTCAAGAGTGAGGTTGTTCAGTGTCACGCCAATAACGAGCGGATTAGTGACTACCAAAAGCACGGCAACCACCTCACCCACAGAGCAGAATCGAGGCAGCTGGAGCCCAGAGCCGCCGCCGCTGGGCTTGCTTGGACTAGACCCGTCCAGCCGCCACTCAAGCATGGCGTCCTCGCCTTCTAGCTCAGGCGACATAATAATGCGCGCCAACTGCGGGTCAATAGAGGGAATCGACAGCTCAATTGCACCGGTCTGCTTTATAGCGCCGCCACCGCCAGCTGTTGACTGATCGTTGCTCTCAAGGAACAGCTGCAGCAGCTCTTGCAAGTACTTTGACTGGAGCTTGGGCGGCGTCTTTTCATCTCCCATCAACGCCATAAAGTACTGAAACGCCTCGTCAAAATTGTGCGCCGCCATGGACTGCCGGCCAAGCTCATGGTTAATGTACGAGTCAATAGCCCCCCACTTTGTCTTTGCCGTAACGCTGGCTTTGTCGGCATTGGCCTCATCGCTGGCTGCCATGTTGGGAGCAACAGCCTTTTCATCCATTGAGGCCATGGTTGGGCTCCTGACCTCTGCTGTCGACTTGCCATGGTGCTTTTCGCCATCAATGTCGGCTCTGGCCTGCTCTTGAGATCGGCTTTTAAGCGACACGCGCACCATGCGAAGACAGCGGCTAGCCAAGTCGCCCATATGAGCCTTTTGGTACGACTGCGATGCGAGCATAGCATAAAAGGCGAACTTGCGCACATTCGGGCGCGACCCAGCCTTTAGATACGAATACGCCGCTTGCTCATTCAGAAGAGCCGTCAGCGAAGGCGAAAAGGCAGGTCCCCGGAGCAGCGCGCCAGGAGCAAACGCATAAAACCTGTGATGCTTAAGAAGCTCGTAGTAGACGACAGTACAGCGCACTGCGAGAAAGTGGCGACGAGGCGCTCGCGTCTTATGAGTGTATGTCAACATGGCGTCTTCAAAGATGCTGTCAAACTCGGCCTTTGTCGTCTGCACTTCCCACAAAAGCTTGCATACTCCGATCATCTCCTGAACACCCGCGTAGCACATCCACGCCTTTTCCGACTGGAAATCGCGTCGTGCGATCTGGTACACTGACTGGGCAAAGCGGTAGTCCTTGAGCATAAACGAGCAGTCTGCTAAGCGGCGCAGCATAGCCTCAGGCGACCTGTGTCGGTAGTACATCTCTCCGTCAGTGCCCACATAGGTATTTTCCGCCTTTGATGTCGTATTCAAGTACCGCCGCCCAGCAGAAAACAGCCGCCCTGTGATCCCGCGGCGCTCGCTAGCCGTCTGGTCGCTGAGAACGCGGATGACGTATTGCATATGGGGCACAACACTGCGAACCAGCATTAGCTTGACAGCATCCCTCAGCGCTGCTACGTCGCGCATAGTCAGCATTTCGCCGTAGCTTGTATCAGCGTGAGCTACCAAGGGGCGTGTCGCCGCAATGTCGCTACTCCAGATACTAGAGATCTTGACGCGTTCGCTGGCGTCAGCTGCGCCCAAGAGATCCGTATTGGTGTTGATCTTGAGCAGCGCCGAGTTTTGGCCAAAAGTCTTGCGCACTTGGTCAAATTGCAGGTCAATAGTCTGTAGCGCCGCCGTGTCGCGCCCATCATGTAGAAGCATGTAGTAGAATAGTGTCTTTGTCCCGCCATCGCTACAGGAGAGCACGCGCTGAACAGCAGCACTCGCCTGGAGTGTGCGGAGGGCTCCAATTGGATCTGCCTCTGACCCAGAGGCGACCAGCAAACAGGCAACCGGGAGCATGAATGTCTCGTGTTCAGACGGTTGCATGTCGCCAACCCACTGCTGCCGAAACAGTGTGTACCACGGCGCCCATGTGCTGATATCGTCGGCTATGGCTGCATCCAAAATGACGCCGTCGCTGCCTATAAACGATGGGTTGGCGGGCTCTATACATGCCGCTGCGCAGGTTTTCACCAGACTATCGACGTCTGAGCTACTGTGCGTGGGGCTCTTCTCAGTAACAAAGTCGGTCGTAAACCTGACGTTGATTTTGTCCAGAAAGTACGGTGCACCCTGTCCGTCCTGTATCGTGACTACAGCCAAACAAGCGACAGCATTGGGTTAGTGCTGTATTATTCGCGCAAGCCCCTTTCCCTGGCAGGGCAACAATTGCTCTTAATGACTTACTCTGAGTCAGCACATCCTGGCCAAATGGGGATAGTAGGTCGGCAAATGAGTCAAACCCGTTCACAGTACATGCGTCTTGCACGCCAGCTGAGGCAAGGGCGAGAATGCGAGGGCAGAATGCCTTTGTCACGAAGTCTTTCTTTTGCGCCAAGCTCGCCCTTGGCATTACTCTTCGCGACGCCAGTTTTGGAGAAAAAATAGAGTACCCTGTGCAAGAGGGTCTAAGCACGAATTAAAGTAAAAAAGGGAGGGATGCGAAATGAAATTATTGAAGGCAAGCGGACGTGAAGAAGCGCAGGGCTGATGATGCCAACATCACACGCTGGCGTCTTTCACACAGGCTGATCAAAAATTAAGCATGCGAATCAAGAGAGCTTTTTGGCCAGCTCGCTAGCAGCTTCTAGCACGGCCTGGTCCAGCTTTTTGTGGATGTGTTTGCAGCCCTCTGTTGCCAGCTCCAAGACGTCCTCGAGCTTGGACGAGTGCAGCCGGGACTCCATCTGCAGCAAGGCAATGTTGCCGCTCCTCGGCAGCACAGCCACCGTGAGGTCAGGGGTTTCAATCGACGATTCCTCGACAAAGTTGAGATCAAGCACAGGCGTCTCGTCAATAAATCCAGCCGTACACGCACACACATAGTCCACCATTGAGATGCCAGCGTCAACAAGCGCTAGCGTCGCCGCGTTGATACAGGTTTCCAGCGTCCCACCATCGTGCTGCAGCAAGTGTATGTAAATGTCTATCTGTGACCGCGGATACACTGTGGTCTGGATAGCCCCCTCAAAGGTCTGCTTGACAAACGATGCTATCTCCAGCAGCCGCTTGTCGCCCTTGGACCGCTTCCGCCGCTCGCTCGTGCTGAATGGCGCTACGTTGAATTCCACATTGACGGCAGCTTGGTCATGCTGCGCTAGAGACTTTGTCCGGGGCTCGCGGGGCCCATACACGGCGACTAGAACCTTGGTGTTGCCTTGCTCGTAGTACGAAGATCCGTCGGCTGAGTTGAGCACTGACGCACGACAGGAGATTCGCCGAAGCTCGTTGGCACGCCGGCCGTCTACTCTAAGGCCCTCGGGCGAGAGGAGCTCTTGTCTGGACATGGTTTAGCTAGATTCTAAATACAACCAAATGAGCAAACATGGAAAGCTGGAGCAGGCAAAATCCCATTGCTTGGCCCCAAAAAACCACCATAGCAACTATGCGACACACAAAAGTTGGAGTATGGGTTGTCCCAATGTGAAGTCGCTTTTTGAGGCACTCTGTCTAATTGCCTTTCAGGCTTACCTGGAGGCAATCCTATTTTTTTACAAGCGAAACATGGCATGAACGTAGTGCGGTTCTTGGCCTTGGCCTTGGCCAGCTTGCCAGCAAGGCATAGCACTTTGCTCTTTTGCCCACTCCTTTAACAATTGTACAATGCAAAAGCTGCTGGGGAGTACATTACGTCTGTCAATCCTTCCTACCTACTCTGAAAGTGCCTCCAACCATGACATAAAAGACGTGCTGGCGACCAGCAGCGCCCTTCTCCTTCATCTTTCGTACCACACTTTTTTAGCATTTAGTCTGCACTACACACTTTTGCTTTGATTATCCATGGTCACTACCTTTGAGTATCGTGGTGTTTATTTAAACAATGAACTGGTAGTAGCCACATTGGATGATATGCCTAAAACAGAAGGCTTTGATGTTACGACAGCCTGTAATACAATCACCGGTGGTACTGAAGATTGCCCTAACTTTCGCAAGGTTTACTTGGTTACCAAGTTCCAAATCCTTGAGTTCAAAGAGCACACGAGCCTAGACACCGAAGGCATTTCAGACATCCTTGTGATTCTTGTTCACTGCCATAGTAGAACATTCGATGTTATAAAAAATCACTACAAGATGACGCAAAGCAATGCCATGAGTATTTTCTCACCTTGATAGATGAATGCGTAAAAGATAGAGGAGGGATGAGACGCTATGATGCTAACAAAATTATACGTGAAAGTGCTGTGAACCCCGAGTTATGTACAATACAAGACTATCCAACAGATGAGCTGCCGTCTGAAGAAGAATCAGAATTGTCCGAATGACATCCAGAAATAGAAGCATGTACAATGGCTTCCCTGGACTAACGCTATAGCTATAAATGCAGCTTTATGCTTCCTTTTATGGGATTTTGCCTTTTACTATTCTCTCCACCACTCACTATAGCATAATCATTTTGTGCCTTAGATTACCGTATTTGAAAAAGCACTTGCCCTCTCCACTAGTGGTGAAGCTCAGAAAACATTTTATAATAAACATCATAGTATCATTGCTACTACAAGTTCCTGAGCTGAGATTCAGGAGAGCTGGGCAGGCGGCCGGTCAGCACTTCGTAGCCAGTCTCCGTGACCAGGATAGCGTGCTCAAACTGAGCACTACGCTTGCCGTCAACAGTAACAGCCGTCCAGTTATCCCTCCACGTCCGGTCTTCGTACTTGCCCTCGTTAATCATAGGCTCAATAGTAAAGACATGGCCAGGCTTCATCACACCAATAGCCTTATTCTTGGCATAGTGCGGAATATTAGGCGCCGAGTGGAACATCCTACCCACGCCATGCCCGCTATAAGTACGCACGACCGAAAACCCATTCTCCCTCGCATGGCTCTCAATAGCCGAGCCCAAATCGCGGTACCTCACACCGGGCTTAACCATCTCAATGGCCTTTTGCAAGCACTCGCGCGTAGTCTTCACCAGCTTCTTGGACTTTTCATCCACATTCCCCACGAAATACGTCTTATTGAGGTCCGCATGGAACCCATCCCGATACAATGAAATGTCGATATTGACGATATCGCCGTCTTGCAGCTTGCGCTGGTCCGGAATCCCATGGCAAATAACCTCATTAACGCTGGTGCACACGCTCTTCGGGAACTGATAATAGTTCAGCGGCGACGGATACGCCTTCCGCTCAATAGTCGCCTCATGCACAATACGGTCAATCTCGTCCGTAGTTATACCCACCCGCAACGCACGAGCAGCAACATCAAGGATCTCGCGACCCAAGCGACAAACAACCCGCATCTTTTCGATTTCCTCCGCATTCATCGCCACTATCTGCGCATTGCCATAGGCCTGCTCCTGCTTAGAGGCTCCGCCCGGCGCATCCGCATAGTCCGGCCGTGGTATATCAGCGGGCACCTCGCGGCGTGGCGATAGGGGGTACTCGGGACGCAGGGGACCGGTGAACTGATACGTGGGAAACGGGTTGTAAGTAGCCGCTGGGTTATTGACCTGGTGAACGGACTTGTGCTCGGCCCAGCTGCCGCGGAAGCACTCTTGTGAGCAGAAAAACGAATCCCTGATTGCCAATTTGACGCACGTAGGGCATTGCAGAGCGGCTGGCTTGTCGCAGCCCGACGATTTGCAAGAGTGCTGCTGTTCGATAGTAGCCATCGAGTAAAATCTAAAAAAGAAAAATGCACAAGGAGAGAAAGCAAGGGAAATCAAAAAAAAGAGTTTCAACAGCTTGCTTAAAAAAAAGACCAAAAAATTTTCTTTTCACTTTTGTGACCACCACAGCGCCTTTTTGAAATTACTCGTTTTTCTCGATTTGTAAAAAATGTCAGACGACAAGACGCTTTCTCACTTGGTCTCGAGGTGCAGGTGAGTTTAACATGCTTCCTTCTCAACCTAGACCATATCGCCTACGTACTCTCTAAAAAAACCCCTACCAGACGCCCTATGTAGTGTGAGCTCCGTTTACAACCGCAACACGGTGTCATATGGCAAGCAGCACCTCTTTGACAAGAACCGCGAGACATGTTGGAACTCCGAGCAAGGCACGCCTCAGCACATCCAAGTCGAGTTCAGAGTTCCCGTCAAGCTGACTGCCATCCGCATCCAGTTCCAAGGCGGGTTTGCCGGCAAATCCACCAACCTCTTTGACATGTCTCAGCCATCCCAGCCCCTATGCTCACTACATCCCAAGGACGACAACACAATCCAAGTGCTCGCCCTGCCCGAACAACTATATGACACAGCCAGGACCCGGATCAAGATCCAGTTCCTCTCCAGCACAGACTTTTACGGCCGCATCGTCGTCTACTCGCTCGACTTTATAGGCCACGCCGATTCAAGCCAAGGAGCTAACGTAGAAGGCTCGTTGCCAATGGCAGCAGCAGCGCCAGCAGCATAGAAATAAGTCCAACAAAATGTATAAAAGAAAGAACAGATCTTAAAAAAAGACATTAGACTACAGTGGGCGTGATCTGATATGTCCCAGACGACAGCGCCGGATACCTTGCCAAGCCGCGTAGCCGCTCTTGCACGCTCTCTGCACGCTGCTTCAGCGTCTGTGCCAGAGCCTGCTGGAGATACAAGTCGAACTGAGGTCGTGAGCGCATGGGCTGCCAAGCGCGCGGCGGCTGGCTCGCATCACCATTACCGAGCCTGACCAGTTTAGGCATAGCCGCCAAGCGACAAGCCTCGCGAGCAACGACCCTAGCCTCCCTAGCGATCTCGCTCAGCGCCGACGACCCAACGGCTCCCAGCGGGCGAGTGAGCGGGCGTGCGGCCATCAGCCGCGACTCCTCTTTAAACATATACTTTGCGCGCAAGTGAGCGTTCTCTTTGCGCAAGTACGACACAGACTCTTGCAGCGCCCCGATCTTGCTGCGCAGTCCCAAAAAGTCGCTAGGCAACGGCACACTGCCGCCACCAGGCCCAATGATGGCCGAAAAGTCACCAGCAAGGGCCGCTGTTTTAGCTGCAGCACTTGCCTGCTTGAGCTTGTGGCACTCGCGCTCCAGCGTATCCATCTCGCCCTGCAAGCTTTCAATGGCCTCCTCATACGTCAGCTCCTTGGACTTGGCCGCCTCCAGCAGCCGCTGCAGCTCACTCACTTGCTCGCTCTGGCGGCGCATAGTCTCAGTGCGCTTCTCGAGCATCTCCGTCTTGACGCTGTATTCCTGAATAGCCTGGTCGCGCAGCCGCAACTTGCGTGCAAGGCTGACAATCTCCTCGTTGAGGGCTTCGGTGCGACGCTCAACATCGGCGTTCTGCACCAGGCTAGCCTTGAATTGTACCGCACGCTTGATCCATGGCGCCTCGCAGACCTCCATCTTGGACACAGTGTCACTGTCGCTAATGAGCGCGAGCGCCGCCGTCAGCTCCTTGGTCAGTTGCTGCGAGGCATTGAGAGCCAGACCAAGCGGCATGGCATCGTTTGCCCCAAACACGTCTTGCGCCACGCTGCTGATGTCCTGCTGTAGGCGATCGAAGCTGACCTGCGCCAGAGTCGCGCCCGGGCCTACCTCCGCATCATCATCACTATTGCCAACAACCGCAGAGGGTCCGGCGCTCGCTGAATTGGCAAAGTAGTCCTGGATGACCGTGCGAGTCCTGACGCTGTACTCGACAAGTTGGTTGCACTGCTGCTCCACACGAGCCATGGCTTCCAGCGCATTGCTGTTGGCAGCCATTCCAGTGCCCTTGAGCTCCTTCGAGCGGCGCAACAGCTTGATCGCAATGGCTTTAGAGGCCTTGCAGTTCTGGATAACGCTGGCAACAGAGGGCACCACCTCGCTGGCAATACGCTGGCGATCGGCACCCACAAACACACTCGCGCTGTCATTGTCATTGTCGCCATGATCGGCAGCTGGGCCCGAGACTAGCAGCTGCTCGATGTAGAACAAGTTCGACAGCTGGATGTCAGAGCCAAAGGCCAAGCGCGACACCTTAATATCCAAGCGCAGCGCAGCCGTGGCCCGTGCATCGGCAGGAATATGCGCGTCAGCTAGGCCGCTGAGTTGAGCGGCCAGACGACGGATCTCAGGGAGGGCCTCTGTAGCACGGAACTCTTCCTTGCGCAGAATGTCGATCAGACCGTTGAGGCGGCGCTCAGCACCTTGAGTGTCGTGTAAAAGCGAGGCAAGCCGCATAAACTCCATGTCAGTACACGACGACAAAAAGCTCACAAACAGGCTAGCCAACCCAGCAAACTGCGTGAGCAAGGAGCGGATCTCGGCGGTTGCAACAAAGTCATCCGAAATGCCAGCATCGGCCTTTTCGTCTTGCTCCAGTTGCTTGCACAGGATCTCGCTCTTGGTCGCCAGGCGTTTGAAGGACAGCAACGAGCGCAATGCCTCGCTTTCGCTCTTGAAAAAGTGGTCAGGCAGGAACGGCTCATACATAGTGAGCAGCTCGGCAGCCTGGTCAGCGTCAAGCCGGCGCACCTCAAGGTCAATGGCCTTGGCCTTGGTCTTTGTCATCGTCGACTCCAAGCGCAAGTTCCGGCTCAGCATCTCCTGAGCCTTTGACGATTCAGAGGCAGCCCTCGACGCCTGAGTATGCTCGCTCTCGCGCAGGCTCTGCAGGTCGGCTTGCTGACTGGCCACCAGATCGCGGTACTGGCCAATGTTGAATTGATAGTCAGCCACGGCCTCCTCAAGCTTGTCGATGCGGCGGGTACGGTCGCCAATGACCACGGTGAGGCGCTCGATCTCGGCGCGCAGGACTTTCTCGTCATCTGCGCGCGCTTCCTCCATCTCGTTGTTGACTTCGCACAGGGCCTCGAGGTTCTCCACCACGCTTTGCAGCTCCTCGACCTTGTTGTTAAGGTCCAGGTTGTGCACTGTCAGCGTCTCAATCATCTCTTCGGCGCCCAGAGCATCGTCAAGCCGCTCCTTCAAGTCCTCAATGTGCGCATCGGCAACCAGCATCTTTTCTTTTAGCTCGTCGTATCCGTCCAGCTGCTCGTGGGCCAGCAGCGCCTCCTGCTCAAGCAACTTAATCTTTTCGTTGAGCTGCGTCTCGTTAGCAGCCGACGCATTGCGCAGGATCCTCAGTGCCTCCTTGCATCGCTCCGTCTGCTTCTGTAACTGAATGTACTGGAGAACCGTCGCCGAGTCAGGATTATCGGAGAGAAGCGCGCTGTGGTCGCCAGCCGACTTGTACACCTCCAAGCTGGTTTTGGCCTCTTCGAGTTCTTCGCGAAGCGAGTCAGATGCCTGCGTTATACTCTCCAGCTTTTCTTCAGCCGTCTCCTTGTCTACCGTCAGCATATCCATGAGCTCCATTGCATCTGCGTATTTTGCTTCCAGCTCTTCGCGCTCCGTGCTAAGCTCCTTGAGCCGCTGCTTCAGCGTTTTCGCCTCCTCTTGCTGTGCCCCGACCTTGGCTGCCAGTTTATCGCGCACTCGCAAGGCCTGCTCGGCCTCTGACCTGATGCGCTCGGCCTCCTGGATTCGCTGCCGATCCTCGGACCGCTTTTGCTCGAGAAACTTGTACTTGAGCCGCAGCTCCTCGAATTGCTTCAGCGATACTGTTTGCGAGCTCATGGTGGTCGCTGGCGATGTACTATCAAATGTCGACGACTCGTTCATGCTCAGCGCGGGGCGGTACGGCGTCCTCGGCAGCTCCTCAGCAACTGGGTGAAGTACGTCGCTAGCTTCGGCATCTCCATTCCCAGAGACGCCACTGGAGGGCCGGCTCTTGGTAGGCGTCCGCGGCGTCTCGCTTCGCTCAGGAGCACTGAGCCCGGCCAAAGGAGTAGGCGACTCTCCGCGCATGCGAGTAAAGTGCTCACGCGAGCTGGGGCGACTGGCCACAGACCCGCTTTCACTGGTAACCGTCTGGCGCGAGCTGCTGCGCACTGCAGAGAATGCCGGCGACCTGACGCCAGACAGTGTCGCTCGCCGTGGTCCAAGGTTCTGCACATCCGAGATGCGACGAGCTCCCAAGGCCGATGAGCCAGGTATAGGGCGTTGTTGACCTAGCGAGCCACCAAGCCTAGACAGCCCGGCTGGAGATGCAATAGAAGATGCCGGAGCTGGGGATCCGCCATACGCTACGCTTCGCCCAGGCAGCATAGTGGCTCTGCGTGCAGCCTTCAAAACATCAGCCCCTAGCGTTGGCGGAAGTATCCCAGTCATCGGTGGCCTCAGCCGCTGCTCGCCGCTCTGGGCTTCGGCTCCATGGATACTAGCGCGCGAGTGGCTAGCTCCGCTCTCGTCGACAGTGCTGGTGCTCTCAGACCCAGCCGAAGACGTAAGTAATTTGACTTGCGACGAGCGTACAAACACGCCATAGTCTGGCTGGCACTCAAAGTACCGCTTGCCCTTCACAGACCCGTCGTTCTTCCCGTATGGCCCCTCAAGCTCAACTCCGAACCACCGACCAGTCGCAAATTCAGTTGGCCCACAGAACCTAACTATACCGCGACCGCCTTGCACCTCCACCGCTTGGCCCAAACCAGGCCCTACTAACGATGGCGCCCGACTGCGCGACGGCTCGGCCGACGATTGCCTGCGAGCAGCGCTCATGTGCTTCTTTTTAGTTTTAGGGAGTACGCCTGATGGGACTAGATTGGCTTTTTTAAAAATGTCGGATGGTTTGAGAAATGTGTAGAAATTTACTAGAAAGCTGGAGAAGCAAAAAAGATACGATCAAGCGGAGTATCAACGCCTTTTCAAACATGTAAACACTGGTGGATCTGTTGAAACTGATCCAGCGGCATAAGCCACTGGGACCATTAATGGAATATATTTGAAGAGCACGCTTAGTTAGCTGGTTGATTGCTAGATGGCTTCTCTCCGCACGCAGTGATCTTGATCTCGACCCTGGGCGTGCCATCGCGAGTGCCATACTCCTCAATCTTCGTGACAATGTCCATGCCCTTGGTGACCTTGCCAAACACGACGTGCTTGCCATCAAGCCAAGAGGTCTTCACAGTGGTAATGAAGAACTGCGACCCGTTGGTATTCTTGCCGGCATTAGCCATCGACAGCATGCCTGGTCCCGTGTGCTTATGGATAAAGTTCTCGTCCTCAAACTTGTTACCATAGATCGAATAGCCACCAGTGCCGTTGCGCTTGTTAAAGTCACCGCCCTGCAGCATAAACTCAGGGATGATGCGGTGGAAGATACTGTTCTTGTATCCATAGCCCTTCTCGCCAGTGCAAAGAGCACGGAAGTTCTCAGCAGTCTTGGGCACGTCCTTCGTGTACAGCTCCATGACAATCTCTCCCAGTGGCTTGTCAGCCGCAGAGACCTCAAAGAAGACGCTAGTGTTGGCAGACATTGTAAGCAATCGAAAACAAGCAAGTTGAAAGCCGAGTGTGAAAAGGCAAAGAAAAAACGCTGTGGAAAACAAGCACCAAGAGGAAGGAAAAGCCACCACCAGCCCGTTATATAACCCGACTGCAAAGCTCCACCCCAACCCTCAACGCATGCTGGCTCTTTGCAGAGTCGGATCAGGGGGCGGGCAATCTCAAGTACTATAGTTCTCTAACGTTCTTTGTTTCGAAAAGGACCATGAGAGCGAGAACTGGCATTTATTGGGTGACGAGGAACAATGCCCAACTACGTAATAGTGACTTGATCAGACCATGCCGCTTTCCTTGATCCAGACCTTCTTCGAGGGCTTGCCGCTCTGGGATCCAAGTAACTCGATCTTGTCGACGACCTTCATGCCGTCAATAACCTTGCCAAACACGACGTGCTTGCCATCGAGCCAAGGAGTCTCTTTCGTAGTAATGAAGAACTGCGATCCATTAGTATTAGGACCCGAGTTGGCCATCGACAATAGGCCTGGTCCCGTGTGCTTGTAGGGGAATCCCTCGTCGTCAAATTTGGCTCCATAGATCGACTTGCCGCCAGTGCCATTGCCGTTGGTAAAGTCGCCGCCCTGTATCATAAACCGGGGAATGATGCGGTGGAAAGTGCTGCCTTTGTATCCATAGCCATTCTCACCGGTGCACAGCTGGAGGAAGTTCTTGGTGGTCCGGGGAAGCTCCTTTGAGAAAAGTTCCATCTCAATGCGGCCTAGCGATTCTGCCTCATCTTTTTCGCCAGCAAAAACGCTAAAGAAGACGCGTGGTAGCGTCTGTTCCTCAGTTGCAGAAGGCGAGTGCATCGTAGTTGTCGTATGTAGGTTTTTTTCCGGATAAGTAGAGGTTGAAGATAATTGCTAGCTACAGATCTTGCTGGCCAGCGAGGGAGGGGAGAAATCCCTTCAGAGATTTATATAATGCTCGCCTAGCATGTGTTGCCAGCCCTGCATAATTTATTACAAAATATTCCGTCATGCTAGTGCACTTTATGCTCCATGTGGCCCGCAATCCGGACCAGGGGAGTAGTGGTGGTTGTTGTGCCAATGTGCGTGGAGAAAAATGCAACACATTTATGCCATTTTAATTGGCAGCCACGAGCCCCAATTGCCTATTTTTCTATTGCATCAGACAAAGCAAGATTAATCAATTTGCATTCATGCCCAGAGGTGATCAATCCTTCAATTGAGAGCACATAGCGCTTGGTGGAACCCAGTTGGATGCAATTTATTTGTTCAAATCACTCGGTGATAGTAGCAGCAGGGTCAATGGCATTTTAGTGCCTCTTGCGGGGCTTCTTGCGTGGCTTTTTCATGGATTCGCTAGCGGTCTCTTGCTCGCCATTTGGTGCCTCATCCGGCACCAAGGCACCACTTGGAGTCCAATCGGGGTTCCTAGCCATGCATTCGGCAACGGCTTCAAGAATCTACAATAGAAAAGTAATGCAGTCAGCTATGAGCCTATAGAGGTTTTTCCCTTAAGCACTGTCGATAGATTTCCTACCAAAATAGTCGCCATCGAATTGGCTAGCTCTTCGCGGAGAAGGTCCATAACTAGATGTTGGCGCCTATGTATGGGCATCCCTTGGAACTCGTCAGAGACGATAATAACACGAAATACCACTAGCTCAATTTCGTATTGTTCAATGTCATCAAGTGACAGGTAAACTGGGTTAGTAGTTGGGATTGACAGGGGCTTCTTGCGAACGTTCCTTCTGAAAGCATCTCTAAAGTCCATTTTCTTGAAAGCAAGCTTGAAGAAGTAAAAGATGGTTGAAAAAGAGGGAAAGAGAAGAGAGTATATAGATACTAGCCCGCTATAAACGCCAGTTTCGCGTCGTTTTTGTCTATCGGCGCATTGTCTGTCGCTCCTTGGATCACGCGAGTGATGATGTCAAACGCTCTGGTCCTGCCGCTTTGCTGCCAGTTTCATCAGTGGCCTTGGGCACAGGCGGTGGCGGGGGGCACGCTGTCAAGCGCAGCCGTCGACCTGTTTGCATCGATTCCTGGTGCCACTGCTGAATCACCATCAGGCTTTGCTTGAGGAGCTGGTGGCACCCACTCGGGGTTCTTGGCCCTGTACTGAGAGACTGAGAACAGCGACAGGGTAATTGCATGTATTTTCCCAATCTCCTTTTCGAGTACTGTGTGAACCATCCGGTGCCGCTTTATCGGAAGCACTCCTTGGAAGGCGTCAGAGACAACAGTGACGACAAACATGCTTCCACACCCTCCACTGGTGTCTTTGACCTCGACGAAAGCGGGATTGAGGGTGGCATCCTTCATGAGCTGCTCGTAGATATGCGTGTCTGAAACCTTTACCATTGTAGTAGGTATTAACAAATGATAGCGAGTTTTCGTTTAAATGCTACGTCAGCACTGCCTCTACGAATCATCCAGCAAACCATTGCTTTGGAAGTCTCCAAGTTATGGCTGGCTGGCTGAAGTTTATGCGAGATTGATGAGCTCGCTAGCACGCTATCTGGTTCTTTTCTTTGCATTCTCTCGCTCATTTTCAATTTTTTAGAACTGTGGCAATTGATGTGCCAATGGCGTTGCGTAGCGTTTATACAGGTCGCGCAAATGAGAGAACACTGTCCTCCGTGACAGTCAAAGACGAGCTATATATTGTAGGTAGACTCCGAGACCCGGACCAGCTCTGCTGCCTCACTTGCAAGCAGCTCACTGGGCTAATTCAAATGGCCTCTATTGACATAGGTGTACGCTTCTGGCAAGGAAATTGTTGTTCACTCTGGTAGCGGTCGATTCATCCAGTCCATTGCACACACAGGGTTTACTGACGCAATATCACATATCGCCTGTAACCCGCTCGGTGGCATTCTAGCAGTCGCTGGCCCACATGTCGCTATATTCGATCTGGCTTGTTCAGGGACTGACCAATGCAACAACAGAGGCATAAAGTCAACAGCTCTGCCTCAGTGGACATACACGTCAGCCTTTGAGCTAAGCGACGCAGGCACTGGCGCATCGGCTTGCGGATGGACCGGTAGCTGCCAGGTCATTATAGGAGCTGGCAGTACTTTATCGCTGTGGTCCTATGCCAGCAGCAAGTGGATGCTGTCGAGAGTGCAGACCACGGGTGGCGGTATTGACATAATTGCTACAGTGTTTGGAGCCGAGGTATTCGCTACAGCGTCATTTGACAGCCAGCTCGTCAAAGTTTGGCAGCTCGCGGGCGACGACGGCGAATTTCGGCTTCAGTACGTTGTGCATCCAGTCGCTGTATACGACTTATTTTGGCGACAACAGGACCCGGACTCAGGCTCTGAAGAAAGCGGGGCCTTGTCAATGTGTGCATTGACTCGAGATGGGCGCTTGTACGTGTGGCACTCGGTGCAGGCTAATGACGTTGCTCGGCCGAGGAGCTCGCCCTATGGCATAAACTTTTCGCTGGCAATGACAGTCGACCTTTCTCAAGCGTCTTCGTTTAGCGGATCTGACGAATATTTGCACCGAGAGCTAATTTCAGCCAATATTCTGACTCGGCTACTTCGATACACCACACCCACCGCAAAACCTGCAGACGGCCCAGTCGATGAAGATGTATCCGACGACGACTCCCATCCAGATCGGGGCAAGAGCGAGCCAGCGGTAGCCAGGGTAAAAAACAGCGACCATCCAAGTGACGATGGCGATTATAGTGTCGGATTGGGCCAAGCTGATGTTGCGCCAAAATGCTCCAAGACCCCCACAGACCTCATTTACGCGGCGTACAGCGACGGGTCCATAAACATGTGGGAGGTAGGCTCTAGCAGCGATGCCTATACAACACTAAAGCCAAAGCTGCTTTTTCAAACACCTGCTCGCGAAACCACAACTTTTTTGATGCCACCGCTACAAGCTCTGGGCACTCGGCCTGGCAGCTCGCTTATGTGGGAGCTTTCGGACGAGACGTTTCTCCTAGCCCTGGCTGACGCAGTGGGCCATGTGTTTATACTAAGCACGGCCTCGCAGGCCGCTGCGAACGGCTCCAATCAGCATGCGCTTGAAGTGCACGATCTGTGGGACGGCCACAAGGAGCCTATATTCCATATCAGTGTAGATCCGTACAGCCAGCGCGTAGCTACTCACTCGATCGAAGGCGAGCTGCTCATTTGGGACTCTGTCGCAGCGGATGGCAAGGAGATTTCCGTATCGCGGAGGATGGCTCTCGATGGTAGCCAGATTCGCACCATTGCGTGGGCGCCTACAGAGTCCGAGTTTATTGCTGCCACCAACGACAAGGTTTACCGCATGCAGTACAGCGACTCAACCCTTCAGTGGCTGCCTGGCGACTCGTTTATGCCACATTTGGATGCCTTTGACCGCATTTTTACCTTCCCGGCTGATCTGGTTGACGAGCTAGCCGAACCTGGATCAAATAGGCCGTACTACATATCCACTTTTGAAAGCAACTCTGGGTGTATTCGGACGTGGCGGGTGCCTGGGCCTAACAACCACATCGAGTATGTTGGCTGTACCATTTTGCCTCAAAGTGGGGGCTTTGACAAGGCTTCGCGCGTAATGCCCGTATCGCATCCGTTCTTTTCACGCGACAACATTATGGCTACATTTGACGCCAGCAGCGGCAGGCTCTCTATTTGGGGCATTCGCGTGCAGCCTGAGTTTGTTTGGTTCTGCTCCAAGAAGCACCGGCTCCCGTGCATGAATGTTGACATGATCAGATACAACTCCATCGACAAGGCAGCGATTGTTTCGACCGAGCTCGACGGATCGCAGACGATTACTATCTGGATATTCTCTTCGGCCTCGCGCGCTTCGCACTACTTGCCAGCAGGCACAATTTATCCGCGCTGCAAGGCAGATCGCGTTCGCGAGATACGCTGGCACTTGACTAGCTACGCGCAAACGTACCTGGGCGTGCAGTGGGACAGCTGCGTGGACATTTACTGCCAAGAGCGCAGTCTCGACGATACGTGGCTATGCGTGATGACTATTCCTGCAGTCGAGTTTGGCGATGGCAAGACGATTGGGTCGTTCTCCTTTACAGATGCCGGCGGCCCAACCTTTTCGATTGACCGACAGCTGGTTGTCCACTCCGACATGTTGCCTAGCGGCAGGCTACTTTGCAATGTTGCCTATGAGGAGCACGGCGAGCTGCCTCTGGTTCACCCCCTCGTTCTCACCGAGCTCATGTCGTGGGGTCAAATGGATGCCGTCAAGAGCCTGCTGGCGCAACTTTATGACTATATGCGCGAGCTCGAGATTGACGCCAAGCGCGACGTAGCCCTCCCCATGGTGCCATTGTGCGATCTGATATCCACAGGTGAGCCTGGGCTAGATAGGGCGTCTCTGGGGTCATCCTCGAGGGGACCATCCAATGCGACAAAGTATTCAGCGCTGCTAAGCTCGGAACTAGATGACTGCACACTTGATTCGGGCTCTGCCTCACTTGATTTTGAAGGCTTTAACCGCGAAAAGGCCGAGTATCTGATGGAGCGCCTGACTGAGATCAAGGTGCGGGGTATCTCGCCTATAGACCAAGCTCGCCTTATGTCTATTGTTGGAACCATCTCGGCTACTCAGGGCAAGGACCAGCCGATAGATAGCATGGGCGTGCGCTACTTCAACAAGCTGCAGTTGCTCGAGCTCGAAAACAGGCGCACTCGGTCCTCACACGAGCTGTCGTACCGCGAACTCAACTGGGCATTGCAAAGCAGCTCTCAAGCTGTTTTGCTACAATTGTGTCTGCAAACCCACGCCCCCAATGGCTTGACTTGGGAATCGGCGCGTCGGATGGGGCTGTTCATGTGGCTCAGCGATGCCAGCGTGCTTCACGCCGAAGTGGAGAAGATGGCGCGCAATATCTTTATCTCTCAGGGACGCGATCCAACAAAGTGCGCTATATTTTACTTGGCGCTACGGAAACAGCGGCTGCTTCATGGGCTCTGGCGCACGGCTAGCACCCACCCCGAGTATGGCAAGATGGTGACGTTTTTGGCCAATGACTTTAGCGAGCCTAGGTGGAAAATCGCTGCTGCTAAAAACGCATACGTGCTGCTGAGCCGACAGCGCTATCTGGATGCGGCGACGTTTTTCATGCTGTCTGGGAAGCTAGCCGATGCGGCGACGATTTGCGTTACGCAGTTGAACGACATACAGCTGGCTGTTACGCTTTGCCGCTGCTATGAGGGCGACAATGGCCCTGTACTTAAGGACTTGATTTGGAAGCATATCCTGCCCGCAGCCTTTAAGCAGCAGAGCCGGTGGCTGGCTAGTCTAGTATTCGGCATCATCCATCGCTACGACCTTGTTCTTCAGTCACTAACTGACGACCTGTGCAACTTGGCTGCAGAGCTTGGCGTCGAAGCAGAGGCATCGAGCTACTCGAGGATGGATCCGCTGGATACCGAGCTTTTGATCCTCTATCGCAGCATGCTTACCCACTCTCCAAAGTACCGCGCGCCGTTGGTGACGCAGGCCGAGCTCATTGCTCAGACCATTACAATCTTCGAGTGCTTAGGTACGCCTATCATGTCTCTTGTCGTGCTCGAGTGGTGGCGACGTGAATTGTATGCAATTACAAAGACCCACGCCTCGGTGTCGATTGCCTCCAGCTCTCGCTTGGCTTTGTCACGGCCTGGGTCAGGTGCTGACCCAATGGATTCGGGGCTCCTTGATATGAACTCGTTTGGCGCATTTGCAGGATTTGGGAACATGAGGGCAAAGTCGGTGCGTTCGGGAGATTCCGCTTGGCCAGCAGCGGCAGTGGTGGATCCTAATGACAATGGGATGCTTAGCATGGATAGCTTTGGATCCATGTTCTCTAGCAAACCCAAGAGCTCTAATGTGCCATCTTCTAGACCTCCAGGAACGCCTGATGCCGCGACAAGTGTGCCTCGGCAGCAACAGCCAGTACCTGAAGAAGAGAGCAAGGATGCTGCCGCCAAAGGAGTGGATGACTCCTCTCTGGCCGTCGACATTGAGGATACGCCCGTGCAGTATGCCTGCCGCACAATGTTGGCTCTGCAGATCGTGGAGTTTATCTGCAGAGCCAAGGACGCTAGCAAGGCGAGCACTATTGACATAGACAAGGAAAAGCAGACCATTGCTGATACGTTGAGGCTCCCACTGTCGATTTTCCCCAGATAGAATGCAGTTTCTTCCCAAGCTTTTAGTAACATGCAAATCTGAGATCAGTGGCTCGGCTCGGCTGTGTGGTCTGAGCTGCAAATTCTCAGATAAGAGGCCAAGCCAAGAGTCTGTCGCAGTTCGCGCATTCTTTCTTCTTTGCCTAAATTCGCCAGCTAATTTCTCTGTTGTTTTGATTTTTGTCTGATTAGAACACTCGTGGACATTCGAGGCTTTGTACAATGTTGCGCGCATCTGCACTAACCGCCAAAATACCGGCTGTGGCCACTGTAAGTACCGAGAGTACAAGTGCATATGCACGCTAGGCTGCTCCATTCTCCGTGGTTCGTGATAGTGCAGTTGGCGCAATTCGTTTGGCTCAACATTGTGCATATTTTCTATTGCTGCTACTATAGGCTACAAGGACTGCGAGCATGCGTTACGTGTCGCGCATGCCTGCCAATGGCTATGTGACTACAACCACTGTTGGCAAATCATCCGCGTCTGCTGGGTCCAATGTTCCGCCAGTTGCGAAAGGAGTTCGTGATCCCAACACATCGTTTACGACCTCACCTAAACCGGCAGCTACAAAGAAGAAGAGCCACAAGATTCGCAATACGGCGCTTTTGGCGCTGGTTGCTGGCACTGGATTTGTAGCGGCAGCAGCGTATGCGCAAGAGGATCAGGATTTTGGGCACAAATTTGAGCAGTACGTGCCCGGCGCAAAGAGCTTTATGGATCTGATCAGATACCATGATGATAGCGTGGCAATGGCGGCTAGCGATGTTGCATTCCAGGCCTACGACGATATCGTGTATACGGGTCGGTTTATCTACACGCAATTCTACAGCTTGTTAAACATGCTGCAGCACAACACTTGGCAGGGCTCGGACAGCAGCAACGACGCTACAAAGCTGGCGACTAAGAAGCCCAAGCCTGTGCCAGCTGCGGCTACTCCTACCGGTGGACAAGTAGCGAATGAGGCAAACCCTATTGCGATCGTCCCTATGAGCAGCATCCAAGTTGCCGTGGAGATCCCGCCAATGCACTCTGAGAACAAGGCAGTTGCCACACTATCGAAGGCGCTGTCGATTGTAGTTTCCGCCCTTAACAAGAAGGGGTTATCTTCTGAAAATGTGCAAGAGCTTGCAGCGCTCAGCGACGCCTTGGTGGCACTTGACGAGAGTCTTGGGCGAATCAAAGACGAGGAGAGGCAGGCCATCGAGGCAGCTCTGGCTGTGGAGCGGTCGGTGTTTGAAGCCAGCTTGGCTGAATTTCAGGAGCTGGCGCATGCGGCGCTTGTCACTCGTGAGGCACAGCTGCTCGAGGAAAGGGACAGGCAGCTTGGCGCTGCGGCAGCGGCTATGGACGAGCGCATTGCTAATGAGCTGGGCTCTCAGCGCGATTTGCTGGAGCGGCGGTTCAACCGGTATGTGCGCGCACGCGTTGACGAGGAGCGTGGTGGGCGCTTGGCACACTTGGGGCGTGTTGAGGCTCAAATGCGCCAGCTGAATCAAATGGCACAGGAGAGCGGCGACCTTATTAGGCGGTCGCGGGCTGTGTCTACGCTCAGCGTCGCTATTTCGGCGCTAAAGAGCGCTGCCATGGAATCTCGGGCACAAACCCCCTTTGCTAGCGAGCTCTCGGCGCTGGCTGGCGCTGCCACGACGGACTTCCCTGCTACTCGGGCTGCCATTGCTGCTATCCCGCTTGCCACGGCGGAGCATGGAGTTCTCTCGCAGGTTGAGCTGGAGGACAGGTTCGAGACCGTGCGCAAGGAGATCCGCAGCGTGTCCTTGGTGCCTGAGAACGGAAACCTGGGCTCGCAGGTATTGTCGGCTACTCTGTCCAAAGTCATGTTTGAGAAAGAGGGCCTGGTCGAGGGCGAGGATGTCGAGGCTGTCCTGTCCCGCACTGGCTTCTACTTGCGACAGCATAACTTGGACCAGGCAGCTCGTGAGCTGAACCAGCTCGGTGGCTGGCCTAAGAAGCTGGCGGAGGACTGGATCTCTGCTGCGCGCCGTAGACTGGAAGTTGAACAAGCTATTAGCGTGGCCGAGTCTGAAGAAATGCTCGCCAAGCTCTCTATTATCTAATGTGTCCCCTTGGATTTTGCCAAATCCAAAAATATACTCTTTTTTAGACTCGAGAGGCTGCCCAGCACAAAGAAAGGCGGAGACGAGTTCTGAGAATAGTAGCTGTGGCGCAGTTACAACCTGATATGAGCCAGTGCGGACTTTGCCTCCGCTCTTTTTTTTGCTTCACTTTGCCAATCCTTTATTGTCTCTTGCTGCTGACGGCGTGCTGGCAATGGACTTGAACAAGCTCACTGACATCTCCGTTTGGGACGTGCGGAATGTCTACAACAAGGTCAAGAATGTAGTAATGAACTACACCGAGATGGAAATCAAGGTCAATGAGGCCACGGGTCCTGAGCCCTGGGGAGCATCGAGCACGCTCATGCGCGAAATCGCCGACGCAACTTTTATCAGGTGAGTTTGTTTGGGTACGCAGCCTGAGAAAGTATTGTAGCCAGGTAGTATGCTAAACCTCTATCCATTTTGGCTGGCCTGTAGCAAGCAGTTTGATGAGATCATGCCGGCTATTTACATGAAGTTCAACGACACGGACCCGTCGAACTGGCGCCAGGTGTACAAGGCACTCCAGCTGATTGAGTATCTGGTGAAGAGCGGCTCGGAGCGCGTTGTCGATGATGTGCGAGGACATGTTACGATAGTCAAGATGCTGAAGAACTTTCATCATATCGATGCTAATGGCAAGGACCAGGGGATTAACGTGCGTCAGCGCTCTAGGGAGATTGTGGAATTGGTTCAGAACAGCGACCGTGTGCGCGAGGAGCGTCAGAGGGCTAAGGATAATCGCGACAAATACTCGGGCTACTCTAACGAGGGCTCGACGAGGGCTATGGAGGGGTTCGGTGGTGGCGGCAAGTATGCAGGCTTTGGCAGCGAAAGTATTGGGCGTGGCGCTAGCAAATACACGGGATTCGGGAGTGATGGCTATCGGCCGTCTGCCGGTCTCTATGATAATGGCAGCGATGCTGGAAGCAACCCTTGGTCGGGGAACGCTAGTAGGAACGCATCGTCACCGGCTGTCTCCAGTGGTCCTAGCTCGCGCAAACCGACTCGCCAAGGCACGCCTGCTGCGCCTGCCAAACCTGTGGAGCCAGTGGTCGCCGATCTGTTCTCTTTTGACGAGGACGAGGACGCCAATGGCACTTTGAACATTGCGCCGATCTCTGCGCCGGTGAAGAGTACTACCAATACGGCCGATTTATTTGCGGCGTTTGTCCCACCTGCGGCAGCAAAGGCAGCAAAGGCAGCATCACCAGCAAAGGCAGCAGACGACGACGACGACTGGGGAGACTTCCAGTGCAGTGGCTCTAGCACTACCACATCTTTTGCTGCCAGCAAGCAGCCGCCAGCGCTCTCCCAACCTGTGGCAAAGAACCCGAGCACCGCATCCGCAGCGGCTGTAGACTTGCTGGGCGGTGATGACTTTGCACCAGTTGCCTTCCAACCACTAGCCACGACCGGCGCTGCACAAAGGCTGCCAATGACCACCGTCAACTCAACGGCCACTGGTGCAACCTCTACATCTTCGGCATTGGCAAAGGACAAGGCTGCGCAAAAGAACGCATTCAGCGACATCTGGGACATGGGCTCGGGCTTGGTCTCACTTGATTCGCTTTCGCTGACTGATAAGAACAAGTCTGCCACCGGGAATGCCAGAGCTGGCACGACAATGAACCAGCTCTCGGGCCAGCAGAAGGGCACGTTCTAGAGCCGATCTAGCTGGTGACGACACTGGCCAACAAGTAGATGAAAAGCTGGTGATCCTAGTGTGCAGTGAATTTAATTTATCTTGACGATAGTTGCCAAGGATTGTGAGTCTCGATCCCAGACATTTTTTTGCTTCCAGATCAGCAATCACTATCAATATTTTTTATAGTCGGCAATTCACCAAGCGATGAACGCTCTACCTCGTGTTTTCTTCAAGGTCTCCGCGGCTGGCAAGCCATTGGGAAAGATTGTCATGGAGCTCAGGAAGGACGTGGCGCCCAAGACTGTTGAAAACTTCCGCGCGCTTTGCACTGGCGAGCAGGGCTTCGGGTACAAGGGCAGCCCGTTCCACCGCGTTATCCCTCAGTTCATGCTGCAGGGCGGTGACTTTACCAACCAGAACGGCACCGGTGGCAAGTCGATCTATGGTAACAAGTTTGATGACGAGAACTTTAAGCTGCTCCACGACAAGGCTGGACTTTTGTCGATGGCCAATGCCGGCAAGCATACCAACGGGTCGCAGTTCTTCATTACCACCGTGCCCTGCCCTTGGCTTGATGGCAGACACGTTGTGTTTGGCAGCGTTATTGAGGGCATGAATGTTGTCAAGGCGATCGAGTCGCATGGCTCCCAGAACGGCAAGCCCTCGGCTAAGCTCGTTATTGAAGAGTGCGGTGAGGAGTCAGCTGAGGAGAAGAAGCCACAGTGAATATTCTAGAATCACCTTATTTTAATTGCGATATTATAAATCTGTGGTCTCTTGTTAGGCGAATGTGAACTGCGATCGCTCGCTAGTCAGGAGCTGTGAGGCAAGTTTGGAGCCCACGATGCGCTCGATCTTGAGCTGGTCGTATTTTGTGTAGAGCGCCGTGCATGAGAGCAGCTCTGGAGAGGCAGTCTCATCGTTGCTGGTCAGCATGAGGTTCAGAAGCTCCGTGTAGAACAGCGGGTGCTCGGGCAGGCTGTAGAACACCAAGCGATGGATACCCTTGATTGGGTAGCGGTGGTAAAAGTGGGCGCGCTCGCTGTACAGAATAAAACCGAGCTCACCGGCGAAAAGGCTTCGGCGGGCGGCCATTGCCTCTGACGTTGTCGAGTACTCTGAGATGGCGGCAAAGGAGCAGCACTTGTCTCGGCAGAAATTGCGAATACGCACAAAGTCAAAATACGACGAGACAAACAGCAAAATGTGCTTATCCCCAGTGGTAGAGGCCTTTTGGAGCTCGGGAAAAACGTGGTCAGCAAAGTGCGCGAACCTGTCATCGGCCGCTGATTGTAAGCGCTTGACGGATAGTCTCTTGAAAATCTGCGGTACCTGTGCGATAACGTCGGTGACAGCGCCCGGGTAGACGGGCTTTATGCGGACTTTGCCCTCGATGCTGCGACAGTTGTTGTTAAAGACGGCTTGGATTTCGGGTGTCATATACTCCGATATCAAGATAGTCTGGCGACGATGCTGAGCGGTGCCTTCGAGGTACCATTGGCGGATGCGAGAAAAGTCGCACCCATGGTCCTTTTTAGGCGTCGCATTCAAGTGCCCAAACACATGTGAGACATGCTCCCAGTTCTGCATCAGTAGCGCATCGCATTGGTCTACAATTACCATCTCGATTGATGATAGAAAATCAAAGTCACGGCGCTCGTCGCCCTCCGATCCAGTCACCATGCGAAGCCCCAGAGGCGAGGCAACGATGATATCGGAGTGGTAGAGATCGGTGTACACTCTGGCTGTCTTGCGGTAGAGCTGGACGCCGATGCGGAATCCGTCATCAATGTTGCCTGCAAATGTCTTTCGAAAGTCATCGGGCTTGCGCTTACTGACCACGCTCTCCTCGTAGCCTGCGGGCCCATACTCCTTGACAAACCGCGGCGCGTTCATGTCCTGGCCACCTGAAGCCAGCTTGTACAACTTTTCGACTACATTGTAAGCGCTGTTACGGAATGGGAGCACGATGAGAACGCGAGGACGAGTGAACCCCTGGTCACGAAGCTCACCGGCATCGGTTCCTTCGGCATGGGCCTTGGTCAGCTTGGCTTTGTTTCTGCGTTCCAAGTCCTTTGACTTTAGGATGTGGTTCATCGCGTGAAGAGCATAGGCTGTGGTGATTTCGTCCTCCTTGTCAAACGACCTGTCTGCGTACACGACATCCAGGTACTGGTCAAACCAGCCGAGAAGCCGCTGCTGTAAGGCTGAAAGGTCCTGGCCGTTGTTTAGCTTCTGAAAAGGCTTGGTTAGTCTGGGCGTAATCGAGTTGGGGTTTGGCGGCCTCACACCCTGGCCGTCAACGCTGTAGAGCACCGCCTGGCCAAGCAAGGGCTCGTCGACGGCCACTTGCGTGTATTCCTTTTGAGAAACAGCAGCTAGCCTTCGGTGCATCTGAGAGGAGTCGTCGTCGGCTACATGCTTCTCCATGTAATCCTCGATAGCGCCTCCGTCTATGGCCTCCGCGCCGCTGTCGCCGTCGCTCTCGCCGTCGCTCTCGCCGTCGCTCTCGCTTTCCTCGGCGCCGTGCTCCACTTCATCAACCTCGTACTCTACCTCGACATCAGCCGCTGCACCTTCGCCCATTTGTGTATCGCTATCGGACTCCTCTGCTTCGTCCTCCGACGTGGCAGCGCCCTGGTTTGCGGTGGCAGCTGGAGCAGATGGGAGTGAGTTTAGCAGCTTGGAATAGGCGTCGGGGCGGGATGCCTTTGGCGGCTTTGAAATCGCTAGCCCACGGTGGCCCTTTTGCTTGGCCTTTGGCAGGCCTGGAGTGCTGGCGAGGCGACCAAATCCATTCCTGCTGATGGCCTTGCTAATAAGGTCGTCGAGGTCGTTTTCTTCGCCTAGGTTGCTGAATGGATCGAGCTCGCCATACTCCTTGAGCTGGTTCAGATCCTTGCGCGACAGCTTGCGCGACTTTTTGGCGGGCGGCATAGCGGTCAATAATGTGGTAAATTTAAATTGAACAGTTGGAAAGGACGACTAGTTTTTTTAATACCTGTGCTTGGGGGTTTTTTTTTCTGACTTGATCTGGATTACTGTCCCCTTTGGAAAATCACTAACACGTCCTTCAGTTTATCTACATGGCTGCCGATGTGCGGGAAATGAGCTTGTGTATTTTCTTGGAAGATACTAGGGGTAGGGCAACCGAGAGTACCCCCAAGTGTAGCCTGCTCCATCAATGAGCAGTAAAGTGGTGCAAGCGCTTTGGAAGGATGTCCACCCATTCAACGGAGCCAGAAGTCCCTCAGGTGCCCAGAGGAGCTGGTGGGCTCAAGTAGAGGGTGTGGGTGCACGACTCTTAGTTGATTGCTGCAAAGGCTTGAGAGGGTCATGCATGTCTCTGAAATTATCCAACAAACTAATGATTATCCCAAAAATACCTACTATACCGGAATCACCAGGGTTCTAAATTTTTTTGGGTGAGCCATTATTGTACTATTTAGGTGCACATTCTTTACATGAGTGAAGAACGTGTGCCTAACAGTATTAGAGTGGTTCACCCAAAAGAAGCCAGAACCCGAGGGGACCTTGGGTGAGGCAAAGGTCTTTTTAAAAAACATGTGTTTTTGTAGTCACTAGATTCTTTTTATTCGTATACAACTGCTTTATTGCTCAAATCTCCATGTGTATTGTGAAATTCTAAAATCACAGCTATATTTTGAAAGCAAGCTGATAATTTCAGACATCAAGATGTCCCTCTGAGGCTTGGCCAGTGAGATATTGCTTCTTTTTTTCACTCCTTTGAAATGCAGAACAATCAGAAATAAGGCTGTTGGGGCAGTATTTGTCAAATCTGCTTGCCTGCTCTCAGAAAGCCTCCTCCAAGTGTGACACTTAAAGCTGAAGGCGGCCGCCAAATTTTCTCTTTCCTCTCCACACCAGATTTTCCCAGTATTATTACAGCACCTACTAATAGCTTTTCCAACTTGCTCGCATTGCTATGTCGGAGAAAATTAAATGCACTGCTTTAAGAGCTAATGGAGATTTAGTTGAGGCCGATTGGAACAATGCGATAAATATCACTAATCCTACTTATAGTAAGTGTTACAAGGAAATGTCTCGTGCACATCAGGCTTATCGCTCGGGAAACTCTACTTTTATTTTAATGGAGGATTATTTCGCTAATTATGACCATATGATAAACATTGACGACACTATGAGCAGCGATGCTATTGTTGTTTTTTGTAGATCAAACAAATTTACCTCCATAGCAAAGAGGTTGGGTAATAATCCGAAGAGGTGCTATGACTACTTTGAGAAATTAGTGGATATATGTTCAGTGTCTGGTGGAAGCATGGCACAAGACCAGGCAGCTGACATTCTTTTGGAACACTCAAGAAACAAACAGAATACCTATATGTAATGCTACACCACTTTACAAGTTGCTGCCTTACTAGTCAATCATGCTTCCGAGCTTTTAAAAGTTAGGAGATGATCTGCCAGTCAAGGACTATAGCCTGTGCTCATGCAGGGTTCCAATACAACGACTCAATCATTGAATTGCAAAGTTTAGTTGGATTTTTAATAAACATATTGATATCATTAATATCGATGTTGCGGCATAGGCCAAGCCAGGGCCACAAGTTACAAAGTAAGGAACAGGGTATACCTTTTTAGTACTTGACCGTAAAGGGTGTGTTAGGAAAAGAAGCTGATGTCTATTCACAAGGGCATCTGGGAGAAGAAAGGCCAGAAAACTGGGCTCTAATGCTTGCAAGCAAGGTACTTGCTAGACGGACTTAATACTAGGATTCAAGGGCGCAGCAATTAAAAGCGCATAAAGTGTAGGCTGCTATATGTTGGTTCCGTAATTTGGAACAGCCACTGCTATTGTTGATTAAAGCCCCCGTAGCATGGCACACAACAACAATGTCGCACAGTTTCAATGATACTAGCGCCCTGAAAGTTGTTTCAAAGTTTATTAATCACACTAGTGGTGCCCTTTTGTGACATACACCCTAGTTTGGGGGAGTAAAACAATAACAGTAGCCCTGGTTTTTTTGGATATGCTTGTACATTCGAACTTAGCGCAACAATAAAAGGATGTGCCACTATGAATTAGACGATTATCATAGAGCTGGCTAGGCAAGAGATGACACGCAGCTGACTTCCCAACGCAGCAATGATTCCGCATACAATGAGTGGAGCGTGGCGCACAATTGTACAATTGTAAAAGTACGCTTACGCTGTCTACAATGGCATTACAAGGTCTGGTATTGAAACCCAACGTGGGAGAGTACTAACAAGTGTGGCTCATCTACTCAAGAAATGACAGAGCTGCAAAGAGAGTAATTGTACTCGCTGTAAAGCTACTATGAGCTTGTGTTAGGTTGTTTTTTTCCTTCTTGGAGCGAAACGAGCATCATGGCTCTCTTACACAAAGACACCCCTTACACCTCCAAAGGTACTAGACACGGAAAGTAGTGTGCATATGCGTACCTATTGCGAGTGCCAATACAAACTTGTAACAATAGACTAACAAAAAAGTGTCTAGTTCTCACTTGCCACATAATAAAGCTAGGCTATCTATTGTCTGCGTGTGGCGGGTGCAATCGGTCAGGCTTCTATGACAGATCATCCCGCATTAGCATTGTCTTACAATACAAGCACCTAGCATGGAAAGTGAAATCGAGAAGGCACTACGGCTTGTTTCTATTGTTGAATTGCTCACACAAGCACTCACAACCTGCTTGTAAGTGCGTGTAGTCTTATTGTGGTAATTGTACTTGTGGTGCACAGCGCTTGCTGTTCTACAATTGCTAGGTGTCAATTGACAGCATAATCATTGAAAAAATATGCGCGTGTGCACATGCAGTCCTGAAGTGAAGGGGCATGACAGCCTTTTGTTACATTGTTTGCTACTCTCACATTCAGAATGATACAAGCGGTTGTACTGATAAACATCTCACTTAAATAACCTCGCTCTTCTCCCACTCATCACTATTGATTCAACTACTGCATTCATCGCTTTCTACTCGCCCTTTACATTATCTATCTGATAAATTGCCTTGACAATGATATTTGAGGATATACCAAATCTTGACTTTGATCTCAGCGCACTATTTGCACAAGAGCTAGGCGGGATGGCGCTGGCACCAACGCCTGTAATAGTTTCTTCGCCGCCACCCAATGTTCTAGTCAACCGCGTCCCAGAAGGATTCACGCCGATATTGATAAATTTGCAGCGCTGCTCTCGCGCAGAACTCCGCCGATTCCTACACAACATGCTCTGCAAAACGTCGACTAACGAGGAGGGCTCCGACAGAAAAGAAAAGCCACTTGGTCGTTGTGGCTGTGAGCTACTAGAGTTTGACTACCAACCCGATTTTCTATTCAACAAGCGCAAGCATTTAGACAACAGCGACGACGGGCAAGCTGATGAGAGTGATGATGATTGTGCCACCACTGCTACCAGTAACGGAGATGACCACACTGTAGACGATGAGGAGCCCGAATGTGATGAGGATGTCCGCGAGACCACTGCCGAGCTGCAGAGAGAGTACGAAGCTGAGCAGAAGCGGATTAAAATCAAGCGCCCGCCCAACTCGTTTATGATTTACCGCAGCGAGCGCCACAACGAGCTGGTCAAGGAGTACAAGGGCGGAAACAAGGTCATTTCGGGAATCATTGCCAAGGAGTGGCATAGCATGGGGCAGGAGGCAAAGAAGCGCTATGAGGACATGGCGGCCGTCAAGAAGCGGGAGCACGAAATGCTCTACCCTAATTACAAGTTTATGCCCAAGCGGCGCAAGTACTAGACAACCATCCACTACACTGTATTTTTTGCTTTGGCTGTGCATTATTGAATTCATGCTTCGTATTGTAGTCCATCACATTGGACTGACTACTTCATTGTTGAGGGTACACAAGCTGCCTAGGCAAAAGTCGAGAGTTTAAAGTCATTGTTTGCACAGAACTATAGAGACACCAAAACAAGACGCAGTTGCCATGGAATAAAAAACACCCCGCCTCGATCCAAAACAATACACTAGCGTTGGAGGTGGAATTGCACCATATTGTGTAGTGTCAATACGGCACTAGTCAGACTACTTTAGGAATTGCGCAGCCAAACTTTTAGTGCCTTGTGCCCAACTTGTTTGACTAACACTTGTCGCAATTGTAGCTGGCTTGACCAGCTACTACATTGAGTAGGCTTTGTAACAAAGTGTCTGGCAAAAACAGCAACGATGACGCAGCTTTTACGCGCGCACCAGAGTGGTAAAAACTGCATTTGTTTTAATGGCAACAGAGCTCTCAGTACACAATCGCCGCCCACAAAGTCATTGCTAACAGCACGCGACATGGCGGTTTGGAAAGCGTAAAGTTGCCACCAATGTCTAGTTGCAATACTTGTTGAAGACTAGCCATTGCTTGATCTTTCTCAATAGATGACCTGGTGGGACACATTGGCCGGGAAATGCAAGGTCTGAGCATTATGTTGTTTGCGTTTTGATGAGCAGCCAAACAATAAACCACAGTAACAATCGAAACCACGAGAAAGCAGCTTGTCATTTCTAGCTTGTACTCTGATAGGGGATTGGAGAGGCTTTGTCTTGAATAGTAGGGATACTCACACGACACCATTGTTCGTGGCAACGAAAAAATGCAGTGTATTACGTCGTATCTGTATAAAAAGTGGCCCTCTCTAGAAGACAATGGTGGATATATTGCTGCTCCATTTTCGAACAATCAACCCTGTATTGCCTGGGCTGGGCTATGCCAGAGCAAGGGGTAAATGGCTAGCTGTAAAATAGGCCAACGCCAAAATTGGCCGGCACGCAAATTTGCTATCTCCCCACTTTAACTCCTTGCTAGAGGTATGAGAGGGCCACAAAACAGGCGTTTTCTATTTTAGTGGCTGTTCACACGCCACTCTTTTGGCGCATGTGAAGCGCACTAATATGGCATCCCTGCTCCTGCTTGTCAGTTGTGGTCCGTCATAGCGAACCAATTGGATGCGTGTGGCGGATTGTATGCCTAGCACTTAAATGCTAACACCGACCAGGAAAAGGGGTAAATGGCCTAAGGTACGTCTGCAAATCAGGCAAGCTACACATTTGTCTACACGTAGGCCTGTGTACAGTTAATGCAGTAGCTTATTAGTCCCTGAGTCAGGTGCATTTATGGCAGTAGGACTGCGGTTGAGACACTACTAGACAATGGCAAATGGCTTACTATAATATGACACGTTAATACTTGAGAAGCAAATGATATTAACACATTCAGCAATTTCCCCAAACGCACATCCGTCTGGTATCAACGTGATATGGTTGCAAGTCTTGGCTTGGCAAAGCCCACTAGTATTTAGAAGCTAATGGTTGCTACACAAATCTACTAGGTGATCCGATTTGTATGTAGAGAATTTGCACTGGAAGCAGGTAAATGTGGCTTGGCTCTGACAGATTGTGCCACACAGACGCCACTTTAAGCTTTTCCGGAACTAATATGCCGGCATAAGCTGCGCCGCCTATTGTCTCTGGGCTTTGTTTGGCCAAACCAGCAGGTTGCTAGAAAGACAACAGCCACATATGTGGATACAGCTGATCGCCGCTGCATCGACATAAAGCAGGCATCATGGTAACCCTCAAGCACGAGCAAGAATTTGCCTTGGTTTGTTGTTATTTTTGCACAGACAATGGCACCAGCGACAGTCAGAAGGAAAAAAAAAAGAATCTTTTGTGGTCCGCAACAAAGTCGGAGTGGTTCGGTTATTTGAAAGTAGGTTGGCTACAACGGATTTGCCGCAAGAAAAGGTGGCAAGTCAGAATAATGGCTACTGCCGTGTATGTTTTGGAGGAAAGGCGTGGAGCTAGTCAACAAACAACACAGATCCGCAGAACCGATGTACTCAATGGAGTGGGTCACTACAAAGGCAGTGAGAAGACGGCTAGTCTGGCAGGCATTCTGCGTCTGATGGCAGAGATAACTATAGGTAACAGCCACACAGAGATAATGGTATAGTAGTCCGGAGGCATTGGAGAAGGCGCCACATTGAGCATTTCTAGATGCGCAAGCGCAACAACAATATTCAAGTGCATGCTGGCGAACGAGAGTGCAAAGACAATAGGAACACGTTGTCCTTGGGCGCTGTGCGCAACAACAGCAGAAACGGTAGACAAGGAAATAAGCGGACCAGTTTGGAAACAACAGCAGAAAGATATTGTACAGGCATGCAAAGCATAATTGGGCATTTTCTTTTGTAGTTGTTGCCGTCCAAAATAAAATCGCCACACGCTTCTGCATACAGGACAATAATAATTTATGGCTGAGACTATTCCCTTTGATTGACCTCAATAATAGACGAGAAATAAAGTGACAACAGCAAGTGTGCGCACGAGAGGATTGCAAACTGTTTTCAGTCAGTGAGCCACTGCTGGGACACATACGAGCGAGAGAAACGACCTGGTAATTGTCCTATTCCAAAGCGGAAGTTGAAGAAATCAACAGGAAAGTGAGGCTTGTACAAAGCAATTTCACACTCTGCGCTTTTGCATGCCGGTGCTCGGAGCATTATGCTCTTGTTTATTTTTCTGCTGCGCTGCTGCCAGAGAGTCGGGAAGACACCTCATAGGCAAATTGACAGAAAGAAAAAATACGCCGAGGGGCTTGCGCAGCTGCATTGGAAAACCCTCAAGGGTGGGAAAACTAGAGGGTGCGCAAACAGGTTTTTCGACCGTCCTAGCTGGTAGACGCGTATGCCTGGGCAACATGTCAGCTGTTTTCCGAGAACTAGGGGCTCAGATGAGGAGAAGCATACATTTGATTGACAGAGTCGAGGGATCGGCATACTCTTCAGAGTGACATTGCAGAGCCCCAGAGCCTAGTCACCCTAGCCTTTGTGCAAGTGTCCCAAGAAGGGATGCGCTGGCTGCTTGTCCAGGCTATGCCTCTAGAGGCTTAAGGCATGGCTGCGGGGTGGCTATTGCACTTGCCTCTCATTTTGGCTTGAGAGAGAGAGGGGAGGGAGGGAGCAAAGATAGATGCCGCAGCCGGGTCTGTTCTGGGAGACAGGGGCACGTAGCTCATGCATGACCCGCTCAACCCGACGTAGGCCGAGCTGAGAGTGAGAATGAAAAAAGGAGGCTTGCAAGGAATTGGCAGTCAGTCAGCCGAGCGGCAAGTGGAAAAAGAGAGCTGCGCGGCGTATTGACCAAGCTGCACGCATGGGTGGGATGTGTTGTGTTTCATGGCTTGGACGCTGGTGCCCCTGCTCCACCGCGTCATCTGGGCAAGAGAGGCGTCGGGGCGAGCGCCTACTTGGCGAATGCCGCCTTGCGCTCACTGTGCGACAGGATGCGTGCTTCCAAAGCACAGCAAAAGACCTGCAGTGGGCGTCAAGCAGCGGGTGTAGTGCGCGGCAGAAAAGGAAGGCCATGTGCCTAGAAAGGCATACCAACGGGGGGGACAGGGAGCCTCCGGCAACCACCCCCCTCTTCTTCCTCAGATGAGCGCCAAAAAGGGAGAGGAAAATAAACAGCCGAGTTGCGTCTTCCCAAGCAAGAATTAGGGGGTGGTTCTGCATCCGGCACCTGTGCACCCCTCTGAGAGTGCGCCGCGCGTTGGCCGACGCCATACGCGTACGAAGGGAGAAGGGGGGTGGGCTAGGACGGAGGGGGGTGTTGGTTTAGGTCTATGAAGCAGAGCAGTTCCGTGGGTTTCTGCCATGACAAGAAAAATTAGGGAACAGGTGCCTCTCCCCCCTCCCAAGCAAACAAAAGCTCCTTTACACCACGGCGCATGCGAGACAAGACAAGACAAGACAAGCTGTTAAATACCTCTTCGAATTCTGCGGCTTGCCAGAACAATTTGATTCTCTACCATCTCCCTCTCTTCCAAGTTCCTGTTCAGCTCCTCGCTCTCTAGTCTAGATTGCTTACAGGTCCTGCCCATCCCTCATTTTATTTATCTCAGAGGGCTTTCCTCTTGCAAGCTCGCTGCACTGCGCATTTTTGCATCTATATCTCCCCTCTTTACCCACTTGCTTTTTTTTCTGCGACAACCGATATCTCTTTATTCTCCACCCTTTGTCTTTGTGCATTTGCTCCCTCCATATCCTCGCCGACTTTCTATTATTCCCTTTTGCATTGGGTTCTCGCTGCCAGCATACGCACGCGTCACACTCCGATCGCCTCATATTGACTCTGGCGTTAGCAAGACGATAGAAGGCTCGCGTCTCCCCGCACAACACAAGGACATCGACACAATCGCCTTGGGCCAGCAAATCAAAAACAAAAAACGCGCTGCTAGCTCCCGCTGACAGGTAAGGCTCCACATGCCCAGTACATATGCGACACTTACATATATGCCCGTGCACTGCATTATTTAGTTCAATTGTCACCAGGGGTGATGCACCCTACATTTGTCAAGCCTGAGGTTCCTTGTGCGCATATGGCCGCCATGTCTCCCGCGGCTTCATTCCGCCTCGCTTTGTTGCGAGCAGGGATTTGCGGCATCATTAAGCTATTGCAGACGCATGTATTCCCCAATGCGTCTTTAGGGACCTAGCGTATTTTGTAATCATTTTGTTGAGCAAGAAGCCTTGCTATAACTTTGGCATGATCCTGATCATGCTCTAGCCTGTTCTTGATGGGAGCGGAGCTTATCTTTCTCTGACAGCGCGTTTCCTTTTACACCCATCGCTAGCTCAGAGAATCATCACTAGGTCCGAGCGTGCTCCTTCGTGCTTGCTTCTGCACTCACAGCTTTTGTAGCCCAATACTTTAATATCAGCCAAGGTCTGTGTATACTGCCTTTCTGGCCAATCCTTTCATACTCCGGGCATCGAGAGTGGCACGGCTCTCCCTTGACCCGCTCTGGGCTTGTTATCTTGTCCCATCTAGCCCGCCCTGCATCGGCTGCATGTCCGCTGCTGCACTTGGCCATATTTTGGTTTCTTTGTCTTGCCCAGCTTGCCGCCACCCTTTCACAGCACTTGACCCTAGTAGTACAACAGGCGGGAAAGAGGCTGCTCGTCTGCCATTTTTGCCTCCACCTACCTGCTGCTTTGATTGCTATCTGTGTGCATGCGGTGTCCGCGCGTTTATCTCCTATAGCGAGACAGCTACTCCACGACCTTGCTTTTCTACCGACTCCCTTTATCTTCTTTTTCTCGTGTACTCTATCCTCTTTGCATTGTACTATATTACCAACTATCTCTTATCACTTATTTTACCTGTTTTATCGGCTGCTGCTGATATCACCTCCACCCTGCACATGTGCCATGCTCTGTAGATATACCGACACCAGCTAGTGTATTACCAAACGTACTCGGGCTGATACGTCCGGCTCTCGCATTGTGCTCTTCGACAGACGTTTTATTTATCTGCGAGACCATTCCGTGATGGACCAGGGCCACCTCTTTGTATCTCCGACTCATTCAACCTCTGACTTTCACCAACAATCGCAGCCTGGGCTTATGCCAGCTATCAACCACTCCGACACCCAGTCACCTTGCAGCGCCGACTCGACATCTTCCGCCGCTACTCCTACTAGCAACACAGCAGAAATTGTACCTGCCCTCGGTTCTCAGCAGCAATACCAGGGTGCTAGCCATCAGCTTCAACAGCAGCAGGCCAGCTACGTCGATTCTTTGTCCCCCTCATCGCAGCAGCAACAGCAATTGCCGCACTACAGCCAGCTTCTGCCTACATCGTCGCTGCAGCAGTCAACATATACATCGGCGTTTTCGTCAGCCGCATCCAGCACCAGTTCTCAACAGCAATCGGGACACCACGCGAGCGCGCTGTACCAGACGCCACCACAAAGCCACCATCCTTCGGCACAGTACGTGTCGCATGACCAGAGCTCGGCCCTAGCACCTCTACAGTTTGGCCACATCGGAGTTATTGGTCACCAACGCCCCTCAGCCGCCTTTCCCTACGAGTTCGACCCCAGCAACGACTCCGCTTGTCGCACCATGTACGCTAGTGCCGACATTGACCCTCAGGTCCCCAGCCACCAGCTGTCCAACACAGGCTATCTCAGACACGGCAATACAATTCCGGTTACTCACTCGCAGACGCCCTCGGCAACATCGCAGCAGTCGCAGCAAATGTCTGCCTCGCACGGCCATCAGTCACTTGACATGGTTGCCTCTGCCGGTGTCTCGCTGGCTGTGGATATGACGTCTGATCAGGGTGGGCAGGGCCAGCACGTCCATCAGGTCGGTGGCATGCATCCCGCTGCTTCGCAGTCGTCGTTTGGCGGGTCTTCCGTTAGCAACCAGCCCATCTTTACTACGCTCAGCTTCCAGAACTCACAGCTGCAAGAATACGATCCCTACACGAGGCCGCAGAAGCGAGCGAGTCGCGCTACCAAGCCCAAGCGCACGCCACGGCCACCCAACGCGTTTATCCTGTACCGCAAGGCCAAGCAGGCGGAGGTGATACGCGATCATCCCGGGGTGTCTAACAAGGACGTCTCGTGTATCATTGGCCAAATGTGGAAGTCAGAGGAGCCACACGTGCAAGAAAAGTTCCGCGAGCAAGCCGAGTTTGAAAAGAAGAAGCACAAGGATCAGTACCCAAACTACAAGTACCAGCCGCGCAAGCCCAAAAACAAGCGCATGCTCGATGGCCAGGGCGGCGGCACCACGCCGACCGGGAGCTCGCTTGTTCAAGGTGGCGGCCAGGAGACCGGTACTTTCAGCCCTGGCGGGTCGGCCAGCGGCATGTCCTCTGGCCTGAAGGACAGCGGCTCTGCTGCCGTTGCCGCCAATGCCGCCTATCCGTCCTACTCCAACAAGTACCACTTGATGATGCAGCAAGGCCAGGGCCAGCAGCAGCATTCTCCCGCACACTCGCAGACACCCACTTCCCAACAGCAGCAGCAAAACCAGCTCCCTCGCGTCGACGACTACTACTACCGCACCCCTGGCTCTATGAGCGAGGCACAGCATCAGCATAGCAACGGCGGATTTGTTCCGCCGCAGCTGGATATCAAGCCTGGCTTTGTCAGTGCACTCCCCGCTGCCGCATACTGGACGCCGGCTACGCCCAGCGACGCTGCGTTCTCAAACACATTACCCTCGGCCAACGTCTTTCACGGCGACCCGGCAGCAGCGCACATGCGGCCGTTTGACTCAATGGTGCCACAGCACCCCGGTGGCGGACACTCGATGGGCGCGCCGTCCGCGCACATATTCAACTCGTTCGACCACCAACGGCAGATGCAGCAGCACCATCACCACCAGCAACAAGTTCACGACAGCATGGACTACCAAGCAGCACAGCAGCAGCAGCAGTATCACCAGCACCATAGCCACGTGCAGCAGCATCAACAAGCCCAGCAACACCAGCCGCACCCCGCGACTGCTTTGGGTGGCTACGTCGGTGGCCAGCCCTACCACCACTCGCAGCACGGCATCGATGGACTGGACGGAGCATCAGTTGCTGGGGCCGACTCGCAAGGCCTCGGTTTGTTGTCGCCGCCAGCAGTTGCCTGGTCAACCAACATGTGAATCTAAACTAAACGCAACTTTCGCCTACCTTCATCTTTCATCTCATCTCACTTTTTTTTCTTTCTAATCTCTTTGCACATGTACAGAGACGCATTTTTTTTCTCCAAAATTTTTAGCAATTTATTTTTTGTACACCACTCGCTCTGCTGCCCAAAAAGCAAAATATCCATTCGGCTAATTGGCTGACCGAGCCTTCCATTCTCTGACCTTGTCATCAAAGAACTTTTCGAGGCTGGTAGCGCATCTCCAGTAGCGCGTGCCCTCGCCGTTATAGTTTTTGCAGTTGAGAAATATCTTGCGCGTGTCTTCGACAAAGGCCTCCAGGGTCGGATACTTGTTTTCGTCAACGTTCGACTCAAGGGTCATGAGATCTACATTATGATTGGATATTAGCATGCGCTTGCATAGAGAGTAGGCGAATATGCGTATGCACTTACCCATCGGCTCCTTGACAACGACATAGTAGTCGGGTACTTCTTGGGAGTCGACTGGTTTTTGAAATGGCCAGGCCGAATGATGCACAAGCATCTCGCTAACGACGTTGATCTGCCATGTATTTAGCTTGCTGCGAGCCAAGCTGCGGCTTATTTCGTCCATCTCTGGGGTCCATCCCGATTCAGCTATAAAGGAACAATTACAAGTGTTTAGCTGCAAGGCTGAGAACACAATGCACTATGAGAGCGAACAAGTGGGTTTTCGGGTGAAGTAAGCGTTTAAGCGCAGCAGTCATTGTGTCCACCACTAATTGCGAATAAATAATGCGCGCCCCATGCAAGTATCTCTCTTCCGCACTCCAACCAAGTGACCGAGAGCTGATTCCCACCCCCCTCCACACACACACAGAATACTCACATATACCGGGTATAGAGAAAGGATCGATTGAAGAGAGCCCCGGATTTTGCTTAAAGTGGGTTAGACCCGGGTAGACGATTTGAGACCTGGTTTTAGCTCGGATCTTTTCCAATACTGCCTACATGCCCTCAATAATATTAGAAAGTCATATTTTGTGCAACAAATGCAGCCATGCTGTAGTGCTTCGATTGTCCTTTTTTGCATACAATGCCAAGAAAATTATTTTCCACTCCCTCATTTTAAATTATCTTTCGCTGGGGTAACGAAAAAAAAAAGTGTACCCGTGCCCGAACAAAACAATTTAACATTATTCGCGAACACAAAGGGGATGTGAGAATATGAGATCACTTTTTTTTCTTACCTCTCGCTGTCTATTCAAAATCTCCTTGACCTTGAGGTACTCGACTTTTTCAACCATCGAGCACTACACAAAAGAAAGTGCATCTTAGATCATGCAGTGTCTTCAGCCATACCCTCGTACAGCGAGGCAAGCGAGCAAAAAAAAAAAAGAAATTCGACATAGTGGGGTGGAAAAAAAAAAAGATCGTCAGCAGGAGCACCACATATGCAATGCATATGCACAGACACAATTTATGTGAACCCAAGCGACTACTCTCGCAAACATTGCCAAAAAATGAGGACTAGTTGCTCTAAGTAACCCGCACAAAACTATAAAGATGGGCAATTAGCGGAGTTGCTCTTCTTTCCGCCACTTTGCCGCAAATCCCCTGAACAAAAAAATAAGCACGAATTATAAATTTCACGTCTAACTCCCTCCCCTATTTCGCCCTTATTGCGTGTGCTATCGCGTGTGCTATCGCGTGAGTAAGAAAAGCAACTTATCAGGGGAGGAGGGGGACATAAAAGACATGGCTTACCTGCATCAGTGTCCCGCCTTCGTAATCTTTAATGTATCCTATCCAGAGGCGTTTATCCAGCGTGATATCTTTTGTGAATCCCTAAAAACGTTCAACATACGAGAGTAAGTAGGCTTTGCTGGCTGAATTGCTTATCCATTATCTCCTGCCCTAAAACAAGGAGCTCTATACGTACCTGCTTTTGGAAATAGCCTATGGCATAGTTATCAGCGTAGGTCAGAAAGTGTCGGGCCTGCGTATTCGCCGAAATATAGTCCTTCAGATTGTTCATCAACAGCGATCCGTATCCCTACACAAACCAGCAACAAAGCAACTTTAGCACCATATCCAAAAATCATGACAACATTGAATAATAATACGCGTACCTTGACTTGCTCAGAAGAGGAGACCGCGCAAAAGACAATCTCAGCGAACTGCCGCCGCTCAAACAGCCTAAAAGTGATGCCGCCGACAACGTGTCCATTGGACTTTACGATAGCCAAGCTCGAGTGGTTGCGATCATAGACCAAGCGGGCAATATACTCTTTAGGCATCTTTGGCAGTTGCTTTTGGAATATGTTTTTCAGCTCAGTTAGTCTGCGCATCGACTCGTCCTCGCTGTCATTGTAGACTACTTCGAATTTGATCAGTCCCTGTTGCTCTTCAACCATTGCCGTTTTTTCCTCGCCATTCGCTGGTGCAGCCGCATTGTCATCGTCCTCCTTTTCATAGTCTTCAAAGTCGTCTTTGATTTCGCCTTCGTCCCCATCGTCGCTGTGTACGCGCTTGCGGTTAATAGCCAATGCGCCGTTGCTCTCGGATCTCTGGCGCGGGTTGGTGTCGCGGGTGGCGTTTAGCCGAGACTCGTATTTTTCTCCGTAGGTACTCATGAATTAAAATGTCGATATAACCAAAGACAAAAAATAAAACGAAAATGAAGTTTATTTTTATTTTTATTTTTTGCTCAATCACTTCTGTATGTTGACTGTGCCGCTGTGGTAAAATCTTGTATGGGCACAGGGCTGTGATGACCAATTGAAAAAAGAGCAGTCCCTAGTCCCTAGGAAAGCTGGCTCTTTAGGTCTTCTAGGTCCACTGCACTCACTTGAGCAATTATCGCGTAGAACCTCTCCGCGCCATTAAGCCGCTCGCACTCGGTCAAACTCTCCGAAATCGCCTTTTTCAAGTCATATTTGTGCGCAGGATCATTCGACAGCAGTTTACGGCGCCTCTCGCTCTCGGGCACTACGATCTCACTAAACTCGTCATCGCCGCCGCCGTCGTCGTCGTCGTCGTCTGAAAAGTATAGCTGAGAAGACCCAGTGTTTGACAAAACATCGTTCCAAATAGGAACCATCAGCGGCAATATCTTCAGAACACTGTCATTCGTAGTAGCGATGGCCATGGCCAGACCCAATGCATGCAAGCGGCGTTGCGGGACTTGCCCAACATCGTCGTAGATCTCTGCCCAGTGCTCGACAAAGATCTTGGTCAGCTGCGCATCCTGCGCTCCCAAGAACTCCTTAAAGACCTGGGGATAGTGCACGGCCACGCGCGATAAAAAGCCAGCATGATGAACCAAGATCATCGCAGCCTCCTTTTTGTCAACAATGCGAGTAAAAGGTGTCCACATCACGTCTGACTCTGCCAGCGGCAGCTCAACAAGCCTGGCTGGTACGCTTTGCACAATGACGTTCAGTGTGGTGTATCCAGCCGCAATCGCACGTACATGCATATTAGTATCAGCTACTAGCTCGTGTAGTGCACTGAGGAGTATCGATCCGTAGCTGCGCATCATATCCGCACCGCAGAGCAAGGCGCACCCCTCCACAACCTTAAGCACGCTCTTCAAAGTCTCTGTGCTGCTTTGCAGCAGACGAGGAATGTGGCACAACACCTCCATCAAATACGAATCCATAGTCGAAGCGTTGCGAATCAAAGCCAGCCACAAGCCAATGCCATCTACTATCAGGTAAACGTGTGCGGGGTCATCTAGGTCAGTGCTGTGCCGGACTAGTGGCGCGATAAACTGCTGCAAGGCGGTTGAGTGTACGCCCAGAGCGACAACAAACTTGGTGGCCAAGCTCAAAATAGCAGTTTGGTACAGGTTCTCGCCCTCCGCGGTCCGCCACAGCAGCGGAATCAGACGAATAATGGACTCGGTAAACGGCACAATATCCCGCTGCATCCGGCTCACAACCGCGCTAAGATAGTTTACCATGCGCATGCGGATCTCCGTCTGCTTTACAGCGCCAAACATCTCAGTGAACCGCCTGATACTGAGCTGCAAGTAGGGCTTAAACTGCATCACATCAAAGTCCCAGTCATCGACACAGCACAGAAGGCTGGCCATGGCCTCCATGCGCAAAACTAGGGGCCCGTCGCAATTCGCATACTCGAGCAGCGCAACATAGGCATGGGGGCGTTCATCGGTGGGGAATTTGACAGACACCCACTTGCCAATTAGCCAGGCAATCCGCCACTTTGACACGCTCATTGGCGAGTCAACTGGCGGGTGCTGCCTGAGCCAGTGGCAAAGGTCAATGTGGTCGTAAAACTCGTTAGCACAGAGGCCTAGCGCAGCGTAGAGACCATCGGTCTTGAAGGAATAATCCGTACTGGACTGCTGAAGTGCTCGAACGAGCTCGGGCACAGTGCGATCGCGCTGCTGGTTGACTAGGTCCTTGAACAGGCGCTCGGCGCTACGCCGCACATCAAACTCCCAGTGATCCAAATCCTCGTTAGCGATCCAAGCCTCAGGGTCATTCTGCCACATCTCCATATCGCCAGCCTTTAGGGGAAGGTAGTGGCACATTAGCGTCTCGCACATCTGGGCGACAAACGGCGCGGTCAAGATCTCGCTGTCAATTACTAATCGGCATCGCTGGACGTCCTCGTCCATCTGCCCGCTATCGTCGGCCAGGTAGAACAGGTTTTTGACCACGTTCCTGTAGAGCTCCAAGCCCTGAATCACCAATTGCTCAAGGACCAACGGCAGCGACTCTGCATCCCCAAATCTCTCGAGTGGCACAGCTGTCAGCTTTGGGGCCTCGCCTTGGATCTGCTGCCAATACCACCGCAGCATTGGCAACACCGCCGGCGTCGTGATAAAAGGCACGGCTTTGAGCTTTTGAAACTCGAGATGCATCTTACCATACAGCAGAATGATCTTTACTAGAACGCAACATCCATCTGCCTCTCTGCTGTCCGCCGGCAGCCCACACAGCAGCTCATAAAAGGCAGCTTGGTGCCCAACTGCCGCCACATAAAACTCGTGGACAAGCCTGTCCGCCGATTTAAAGTCTCCAAAGCCATGGACGAATAGGCGGCGCAGCGTCTTTAGGCAAAACCGAATGGACTTTAGTAGCTCCTGCGATACCCTGGAATCGCCCACATGCAGCGCCTCGTTAAACTGCGCAATGCGCCGAGCATAGATAGGCGCAACAATAGAAAACAGCGCGGGTGCTGTGCTCCGCAGTGCCTGTCGCTCGCGTGCCAGCGTGCGCTCACATAGCTTTTTGATAAACAGGTGCAAAATGTACAGCGCGTTGTGCTCCATTGTGTAGCAGCAAAGGCGGCTGTCGCCAGTACTGGAGTCAAGGTCATGGGCGATAGCGTGCACGCGAGAAGCTAGCTCCTCGGCAAAGGTCGGCCAAACCAAGGGGAAGTCCCACCGCGCAATGCGAGCAATGGCTACACAGTACTGCACGGCAATCTGTGGCACGTTTTCGTCCAGCATGGTCAGCAGCTGGGGCCGGATCAGCTCCTTCTCTGCTAGTCCGATAGCGTGTAGTGCAGTTTTCTTCCAGTGCTTGTCAATCCCGTTCTTGAATGTGATAATAGCCATCAGACGGGCAGGCATCGACAGGGTGCGGTCGGAGAATATGCCAAACAGCGCGGCATGAAACTGCGGCCGGGCCCCCCAAGCCCTCAGGCTGTCGTCTGCTCGGGCCACGCAAGCTGGATCTTGCGAGGTGGCATTTTCGAGGACCTCGATAACTGACTGTCTACTGTCACTGCTATCCATCGGGCAAGGATCAAACAAAAAGTATGTGCTAGTAGATAATCCGTGAGCAAGCGAAAAAAAAAAAAAAAAAAAACCAGTGGTGCGGCACCAAAATAATTTCGCCAATTTGTCTGCAACACCCCCAGATCTATGATGGCAAGCCAAGTTTTGGGTAGGCTAACACGGATCAAAAAAAAAAAAAGTCATGTATTGGTAGCGAGTGCTAAAAAGTTTGTCAACAAACTTTGCTTAGAAGAGATAGAACAGAGCCACGGCGGATGCAAGCAGAGTAGCTAGGGGCTGCACGGACATTGGCGAGGACGCGTTCTTGGATGAGCCGGTCTCAGACTCCTCATCCTCCTTCTCGTTGTTGCTGGTCTTGCTGCTGCCGCCGCTGGTGTTTTTGTCGTCACCAGTGTTGGTGGAAGGCGAGCCAACGTTGCCAATGTCGTCCTTCTCCTTGAGGCAGACAGCCTGGTCTTCCTGCTTGGGCGAGCCCACGGTCTTGGTGTCGGCGCCCTTCACCTCGCACTTGGCCTTGTTCTGGTTCAGGTAGTTCTTGTTAATGGCCCAGGCCGAGCGCTGAACAGGGTCACAAGCAACAAAATTGCCGTAGTTGCCCTTGACGGTATCGTACGAGATCTCCGAGCAGCTAGTCTTGCCGCAGATAAAACCGACAGCCTCGCCAACAGCCTTGCCCTCGTCAGCAGTCAGCTCCTCCTTCTTAAGGGTGCAGCCCAGTGAATCCATCATGCACTTGCAGCGCGCGGCAGACGGGGTAGGCGGGAGGACATCAGACTTTACGAGCCAGGTGTCGCTGGACTTTGGGCACACGCTGTCCTTGCCCGAGGGCTTGTAGTCAGCGCTCTTGATGGTCTTGGGCTTGGCGTCCTTCAGTGCCTTCTTCAAGTTCTCGTAGTCGCCGTTCTTCTCGACCTTCGAGTCCCCGTAGTTGACACTGACGATGCCGTACTTGTTGTCCTCCTCGCTGTACTCGTACATGATACCGCCTGAGAAGGTGTTGGCCATGTCAGAGCCGTACAGGGACTTGAGCTCGGGGAACGTGCGCGGGCGCACGAGGTTGCAGCCGTACTCGGTCAGCAGCGATGGGATCGCATAATCGGTCATGTTCTTCGTGACATCCTCGTAGCCCGACGTCTTAAAGTCGGTCTCGTCGCCGCACCAGCGGTAGATGTTAACGCCATAAAAGTCGGCGCGCGTGTCCTTGTCGCCACAGTTAAAGTAGTTGATGAGGTTCATACGGATGTGCATGTCGTCGTTATCGGCGTAGCCCACAGGCGTCTTGTAGCCCTTCTTCTTCAAGTAGGCCTTCATATCGCGGATAGCAGCCTTGACAAAGGCCGCCGAGGGCGTGGTCTCGACGTCGTTGGCAACCTCGTTACCGGCCAGCCAGGCCACCAAGTTGGGGTATTTTGAGAACGCGTCGACCTTGGCCACCCAGTGGCTCATCATGTCGTGGTCCCAGTAGGGTTGCTTGCGGTTGATCGAGTACTTGGGCGACGGCATATCGAGCATTAGGTAAATGCCGGCATCCTCGAGCAGCTTCATGCATGTGTCGTGGTTCTTGGTGTAGTCGACTTCGTAAACGCGGATAGAGTTGATACCCAGATCCTTGAACACCTCAATATCACGCTTGCACCCCACAGTGTCGGCCAGCGGGTCCATCGTCTCGCCCTTGAATCCAGTGCGTGGCTGATAAGCTATCCCCTTGAAGAAGAATTGTTCCCCAGTCTTCTCATTGAAAAACTTGCTACCCTTGATGACAATAGGGTCCAGTGCCGCAGCGGACATTGCCGCGCACAGCACGCCAACGCTGGCGGCCGATAGCAGCGAGAACTTCATGATTGGCGTGAGAGAGTATAAAGCGCGAAGGGAAAAAGAGGAAATAGGGAGGAAAGCGATAAGAGTGGGAAAAAGGGCGTCCTTGAAAGTGTCGGGGGAGAAAGAGAAAGAGTTTGCACTCCGGGAGCTCGGCTTTCTCCTTTTCATCGTCCTGTGAGTGGTGGGTCTATTATTGTTTGCTTTTTTTGTGTCTGTGGAACCATCCAAAGAAAGCCCATTCTGGAAGCGGGGGGTGATTGAGAAAAGCCGCGCGGTCCAGTGAGAAGGGATCGCCCCACATGGCTGAAAAGCCAATAAAGAGCTGCCTGACGTCAGGCGAGATATGATGGGCAAGTGGGATCGGATGGCCACTCCCCCCGAAAATAGCTGGGAAACTCCAGATTTAGCTTGCAGCGCCAAGACTAGCCTGGAACAGCAACCGTAGAGAAGGTGTTAACTCCGTCGTCCACCATGGATCAGGGAAACGGCGTGTCGATAAAGACTGGAGATGCGATGCAAATTTGCTTTTGTTGCGTGACGTTCACGGGCGTGGTAGTGCCTAACGCATTCGACTGTGCATCTGACTGTTTCTCGCAGGCGAGGCTGTGTATGTTTGCTATCTCACTGTTTTCTATTTTAGGCACATATGCACATGTCTGATGGACGCCTTCTATTAAAAGCTCTAAGCTAAAAAGGCAACATAGCAGTAGCGCTACTGGCCAAAGTCGCTGGTCTTGACTAGCTGCGCAAACATTCCATCTCTGGCAAGCAATTCCTTGGGTGCGCCAATCTCGGCAATAGTGCCCTTGTCCATGACGATAATGCGATCGCTGTTCATAATTGTTTCCAAGCGATGAGCAATAGTCAGCACAGTGCAATCGCCAAACTCTTTGCGAATCAGCTCCTGCACAGACTTGTCAGTCTCCAGATCGACATTGGCTGTGGCCTCGTCAAGGACAACAATCTTGCGCTTGCGCATAATCACGCGGCACAAACCAAACAGCTGCTGTTGACCACTGCTAAAGCGCCCAAAGCAGTCCTCCACCGACTTTTCCAGTCCATGAGGCCCGAGCTTTTCTACGGGATTCAACGTTGCAGGCATCTTCTGCAGAGTGAATAACATCATGCGCTTAAGCCAGCCAGCCTTTTTCCATTCTTCGCGTCTGTGTTCTTGATTTTCCTCATACGCAGACTTTTTGCCATTGCTTTTGCCTGAGATTTCCTTGGACGAAACCAACTCGGCCAGGTTGCACTTTATCAACGATCCCCACATCTCCTCAATGTCAAACTGTTTGAGTGGATCCAAATTCCGCCTAATAGACCCATCAAACATTGATGACTCTTGAGGAATCATGCTCAGGCGTGGTCTGTAGTCACCAACGCCAAATTCTGAAATATCCTGCCCATCAATCAAAATAGAACCGCTAGTGTTCTCGTGAATCAGCCTAAACAAAACCTTGGCCAAAGATGACTTGCCAGCGCCAGTTCTTCCAACAATACCAATCTTCTCTCCTGGATTGATGGTTAGGTTGATGTTCCTCAAGGCGTAGTCAAGATGCGCGCCGTACTTCATACTAAAATCGCGGAATTCAATCTTGCCGTTGGGTGGCCATTGCTCTTGTGGCCGACAATTTCCAATTACGTATGGCGCCTCTGGCTCACGCTCAACCAAATTGCGGAAGCTATTTATCTTTGCTAGAATCTCTGATGTTGTCTCTGGAAGGTCAATAATAGCATCAACTGACATTTCCAATGAATCCAAGTTGTTTTGGAACATGACAATATCGCCCGCATAAATTCCGTAGCCACTAAGCTTTGAAATTACAATGAATAGGTACAGCATTGTCGAATCTAAGACAACTTGGAAAACTTTGCAGATCCGATATCCCAGGTAATAAGCTGATAAGTAGATTGTGTCTATGCGTGTATTGGCATCAGCACACTTGATATAGTTGGCAGTAAAGAAAGGCTCTACG
>JANBSU010000056.1:0-90368 GCA_027578835.1 Coemansia sp. RSA 2050 | reverse complement strand
ATTTTTTATTCCTCTATTGCCGAGGTTATTCAACAACCAGCAATAGAGGAATAAAAAATTAAATTGGAATTAGAAATAATTTTTTATTCCTCTATTGCCGAGGTTATTCAACAACCAGCGACAGAGGTCGAACCAAAGACGCCAACCACGCGGACAGGCGGCAGCAAACATGCGCCGGCAAAGGTGCTGCTGCGCGGCTCTCTGTCAATACGCTGACGCAAATTATAGATCGCATAGAGCCATTGTCCCCGCTCGGCAGTACTAAACCCTTGACTCTGGATCAGCTAGGATACTCCAAATAGTAGCTCCCTTATCGTACGGCAGTCATGACCTAGCCCTTTAGCGATGGGTATGACGAAATACAGACGCTGCCCAATGTGCACTTGGTCCGAGATATGAAGCAATTATACAGCGCAAGCATAGCGCCAATTTCCATGAATGGCACTTGGCGGCACATGAGCTTGCGCGCTCTAGCCTTTGCTAGACTTGGCGTATCTGCGTGGCCCAGCGTTGAACGATTACGGTTTGACACAGTCTGGCGCTTTAGTGTCCGTCTGGATAAGAGGCCAGATGGATCCGAATGCTTGAGAGTGTTCAACAGGCTTTTGCCACGAGCTACATAGCCTCTATTTGACGTGCAACCTTTTGCGGGACGCAACACACACGCCACTATCAGCGCGTCCATATCATGCAATTGGCCACTTGGTGGCTTTGTGGACCTACGCCGCTGCTGGTCTTGGGGGCCAAGTCCAATTTATATTTGGAGCTCAAAGATCACAATCGTCACGGTGCAACCCACCCCATTTGCACGCGAGCACATGCCAATCAGCAGCCCTGCTACTACTGGGGGCAGATTTCCGTTGCTAGTGGCTAGCCCGCGCTCTTGCTCATTGAGCACTGGGCAAAATACCCTGCTGGCTAGCTCTGCGCTTGTTTTAGTGCGTGCGTGCGTGCGTGCGTGCGTGCGTGTGGTCGATTCATTTACCAGTAACACATTGCACTCCAAAAGCATAGACCACCGCTCCTCTCCCATAAAGCTGCACGCTTCAAAGATACTCTGAATGCTCCTGGGCAATCCATGCGCTTTTCTTTGCTTTAGACTGGCTCCAATAGAAATACTATTCATCACTGACAAAATGGGGGTCTACACTCGGGCGTTCTTCGTAGCAATAGGCGGGCTGCTCGGCGGATCAGTGGGATTCTACTTCCAGGCCCAAGAGGACAAGCGGCTAGGCGATCTCCGCAAACTCAAGCTAGATGAAATGAGGCGCCTAAATCAAGTAGATGATGACGCTCAAGATTCAACTAGTGGCGCTCGCAGCTAGCCTTGGCATAGGGAGCATGTACATTCGCGTGGATGGTTCGAGCTTGTATCAGTGTTTGTGAATGGTGGCATGGCTATAGAATAAAAGCAAAAAGTTTTCGGGAGAAAAAGGTAGCTGAAAAAAGTAGTAGATCATTTTCTTTATGGAACACGTTTGAAATAATAGTTTTTGGCACTATTCCAGTAAACAATATAGCCGTACTAGCATTCTTTCAGATATACCCAGCTTTTTTTTTCTGCTTGGGACGATGACGTGCTGTCATGCGCAGCATATGGATTGGCATACACGCGTGTCCAATAATCAATCATCTTCTTTCAAAGCTCGTTTCGCATTTCTATTGCTTTTTATTTGGAATTCACGCAATTTCGCATTTTATTATTGACGAACTTTATAAATGGCAGCGACAACCGGCGAACCGACGCACAAAGTGTTTTGGAGTCTGGCAGAGTCACACATTCGACAAGCACATAGAGTATACAAAAGCACGCAATCACTATCGTCCGCAGCAGCCAACAAGGAGTGGAAGAAGCACGTTATAGCAGGGATATCCAGCCTCTATGGACTACTGCGACTCTGCGAAACGCCCCGAGACCAGGCAAAATACTTTGGTACGAATTTAGCTATCGGGCCTGATACCGAATCCAAAACGCGCCTACGAATCGCTCAGATACTGGCAGACTGGACTGACGACAAGGAGGAAGAGGAGGAGCGGCAGCTAACACGAGCGCTAATGTCTGTTCCTAGTGGCGACGCCTACATCAATACACGCTATATGATAGTTGCCACACAATGCCGGCGGTTTATGCGCCGTAATGAGCTTATTTGGGCAGAGCAAAAGCTTAAATGGGCGCTAGCTGACGCACAGCAGCGAGGTCAACACCACTGGGTGCACCACTTTGCACTGGATCTAGCACGTATGTATTTGGACAAGGGCGATGGCCAAAGCGCTAGCAGCGTATTGCAGACGCTGGTGATCTATGCGCAGCGCATGGGCGATACATTTGGTATGGCAGTGGCGCTAATCCAGCTGTTGGCGATTGCCACGCAAACCCGGAACTGGCTGGCTGCAGATTCGTTGCTGGGATCTTTGGACTCGCTGGCTGGCGATCTTGCGATGGCCGGCGTGCCACAGCTATGGACTCGGTTCTGGGTACTCAAAGCCGGGGCCATGCATTGCCGAGGCCGATTGGCGGAAGCACAAGAGGCGTGCAACCATGCTAGACAGTCACTGATGGAGTGGCAAGGTGTTTTTGCGCGGCAGCTAGCTGCCAACTGCGCTTCGGATGGCGGCTCGGTACTTGTCGCTAGCGGACGGTGCATCCGCGGGTGGAGCTACTACGAGGCCCATGCATGGGTAATGCTGATGTCATCCTACGTCGTGAGAGACCATACATATGAGCCGGCTCTGAGGTTCTTGGGCTTGGCGCTTGAGGGAGTTGCTCGGGGCGAGACAGACGGGGTAGCCAGCCAGCTGCAGCCACTAAAGCTGCACATTTTTTTGCGTATGGCTGATCTCTGTATCGCTGCGCAGTCTATGAGCGAGGCCAAGCATGCGCTTGATCAGGCTCTGGCTATCAGTACGAATAGCGGGTCGTTCTGGCGTAACAGCCGCGATGCAGTAGTCCTGCGCTGGGCTATGTATTTGCATCGAACGGGGCACTCACCCGAAGCCATGGATGCCTATCGGTGTGTTATGCGTAGCAGACACGAGGACTTGCGGTTTGCGGCGCAAATCAATCTAGTCGTTCTACAGTTGGTTGGAACCTCCATGGAGAGTCGACAGACTTTGCGATCCGCTGTTGCAGGTCTTGTGCAGCCTGTTGAGGCACTGCCTAATGGCCCGCACGAGTCTGTGCGTCGCGCGTTGCTTGAGCTTGTGCAGGGAATCGAGACAGAGGAACCAGTCAAATCAAAGACGCATCTGTTGGCTTGCTTGAAGATGTCCACTGACATCGCCGACACTGTCCTGCAGGGCTGGACTTTGTGCTTGCTGGCTACCTTGGTTCTGCCTGCCGGACAGTATGAGCAGGCTATGCGGATGTGTGCCGCTGGCCAGAACATTGCTCAGAGCGCAAACGACCCCCTTCAAAAGGCTGCCGCTATAGGTATTCTCTCGCAAGTGGAGCATGCGGTGGGTGACCCCGATAGACGCGCCAAGTTGCTGGAGATTGACCAGCAGTGTCTAGAACAATTCAACTTGCGTATCCAGGATTAATATTATTAAGAAAGGAAAGTTAAAATGCCCTATTTAACCTAGACCGCCCCACTGGCCACGTATACGACGAGCCAGCTGAATATCTCTCTGCATAATAGTGACTCTCTTAGCATGCAGCGCACAGAGGTTAGCGTCCTCGAACAAATGTACCAAAAACGCCTCGGAGGCTTCCTGTAGTGCCAGAATAGCCGACGATTGCCAGCGCAGCCCCGTAGGTGTACCGCTATGAGTATAGTCGCTTACATAGTCCTGAGCTATCTCACGTACTACCCTGGCAAATGGCAGTTTGGCGATAAGCATATCTGTGCTTTTCTGGTACATGCGTATCTCCCTCAAGGCTTTGATTCCGTTAGGCGCACGGCGCTTGCGACCTGTGGGCGATCCCGGAGCTTTGCCGCCCCGCGCTCCTGGTGCGGTCTTTCCGCCACGTGTGGCCCGTGCTGGCGTCTTTGTCGCTGTGCGTGCGGGGGACCGACCAGGAGGCAAGGACTTGCGTGACATTGCTGAGGCTCCTGCTGAGGCTCCACGTCTGGCTCCACCGGGAACTGATCCGCCAGCCATTTTGTTTGATTGCAATGAATTACGCAAACCAACTTTTCCGTACTCTGATATTAAAAAAGAAGACTATGGACAACAACAACAATAATAAGAAAAGGAAAAATCGAAATCGAAAAATAAAAATAAATTGAATGAAAAAAAAGAAGTGAAAAAGTGAAAAAAAGTGATTTACGCGTTTTTCGCGTCAACAACAAAAAAGTTAAATAGCACCCTCTCTCTGAGCTTGTTTTTGGCTAGCTCGCTGAATGGCCCTAACTGGCATAGACATGCTTTCCTTGCCCTTTTGGCTATAGTCCATTCCGCTCAGCTCCTGCCACCGCGACTGTCCCGGCACATGCACAGGCAGGCCTCTATTTTCCGAGTAATCCGCCAACAGCTGCAAGCTGCCATCGTCCTCCGCCACTGCTCCCACTCGGTCCGCCCTCATCTTCTGGTACTCTCTCACGCGCTCCAAAATACTAGTACTCCAGCTCGTGTCCTGGTCCGAGATATCCAGAGGCACAGCTCCGGGCAGCCCCTGGTCAGGCAAGAGCTCAACGCCGAACTCGGCAGCATAAAAGTCGCGCGTAGCCTGCTCCACTAAGCTCGTATTCACTAGCCGCCGCTTGTTATTGCGGTAAGAGTCGGAGAGCAAGATCTGCCGCTTACTAGCCGCCAAATCAGCCAACCCGCCTTGCGCAGAGCCCATGACCTCGTGCTCGATTTGCGCCAGTTTGCCTGCCACCTTCCTACTAACTCCCTCCTCCTCCCCATCCAGCCTCAAAATGCCCTCGTTATCGTCCATCCACGCCACCAAATCGAACGCTCCATCGGCCATCAGCCGGTCAAACACGTAAACCACGTCCCTAATATCAGTCTCATTACAGTACTGGTAGAGCTTGGTCAGCATCTTCCACATATCCATGTCCACCCGAATATTGATATTGGGGAAATTGACCGGCTGCGTAAAATGCATCAAATACAAGGCGTACAATACGCCGATACGAATCTCCAATATGGCTCCGGGCTGGAAGTGGCTGAGAATGAGGCGGTACGTAGTGCGCATAAAGTTTTGGCGAGAGTTCTTCTCCGTTGCCACGAAATGCACCAAGGAAAAGTTCAGTTGCATCCACACTTGGCAGAACGATTCAAAGTCGTACGCCTGCAACCGTTGGAACGTCCGCATTAGCGTACGGACATCGCCTTCGATCGCTGATACGTAGACACTGGTACGCCCTAGGTTCACTACGTTCTTCGTGTCGTCGCTATCGCCAAACTCATCCATACTTTAATGTGCTTGGAAAAAGGTCAAATTTTAATATAATGGAAATTGCAAAGAAAAGAAAATCAATCCAGTTGATCTGATGTGAGTGATTTTGGACGCCCCAGATGGCGCACAAGCCCTATTATTATCAAGAAGCGCTGTCAGCCTGGGCGATGGTAGATTTTTCTATGCCGCCAACATTACCCGCTATCCTCAGCCCAGCCCAGCCCGGCCCGCCCGCAGTTCACCTCTTGGGACCGGTTCAAGGGACGGTACCCCTCCATGGCAGCAGCTTGTGCCTGCCGACTGAGATCCTATCTCTGCAAATATCAAATGGACACCCCCAAAAGCAAGCCCAAAGTGCGAATCAAGAGAGTGCCCAAGGGTATTGCTGCACAGCCTCAGCAATGTGGTGTTGGCCTGTTTGCATGCAGCTGAAAACGGCAACAATAATCCTGCCAGTCATGACAATAGTACAGCCAACGAGGAGCACACTGACAGTGACCACAGTTGCGCTGAACGCTGTAAGCAAGGGCAGCATCATGCCAAGTGCTATGAGTGATGGTACCGTCACATCAAGTTCTGAGAGCAAGCACACTGTAGCGCCAAGCTCTGGCAACAACCACACTGCTGCTCTAAATGCTAACAACGTCAGCACCATCGTTCAGAGTACCAACAGCGACCACACAGCTGGACAAGGCGCTGAGAGAAAAGGCATTGCTGAACTGAACACTGAGAGCAAGCATATTGTTGTGCCAAGTGGTGCTGAAGCCAACACTGTCCAGGCCTCCAGCAGCAATTCGGCAGATATGCTCTTCAGTCGGTCTACTCAAGTGGCAGCTGGCCGCAGCCTACCAGCACCAGCGACTGGCTGGTCTCCCCCATGGTACCTTTATCAATGTGGCGGGTGAGCAAGTTGACATTGTCACAGAAGGCAACATTGAGATCGATGTGGAGGACGATATTGAAGTTGATGTGGATAATGCCATGGAGGAGCACACATACGCCACCACGGACGAACGTGCCGATGCTGCCATGGAGGATGATCCAGTTGCGCCCAGAGACATGGAGGAGAGTCCCAGGGAGGGGGCATGCGGCTTTAGCGCAAGCTATAGTTGGCCATCGCAACTCGTCGCAGATAGCAGGTTTGCACTGTTGGGCGCAACTGCCAGTCTTGGTGCCAGTACCACGCAGTTTGGCGTGGCTAGCGAGCAGAGCTTGGGCGCCATCCAGCCCGGTGTGGTCGGTGGCTATGGTACAGGTGCTGCAAACTCCGACTTTCATGGCGAACCCAATAAGGCTGAGGACCTGTACTGGAATACTGACGGCTTTATGGCAGGGGATGCTTACTCCAACCCAACCAACATATCCAACTCAGCCACGGACCACAATTCAAACGGCAAGTCCAGCGCAGGTTCCGGGTCCACAGTGGCTACTGGTGATGACCTGGCCAATACGTCAATCCCAGTTACTTTACCTGGCGATGACAGCATTGACAACATGGTTGCTGCCTATGCCCTGGCTCCAGGCACTGACGTAGACGCCGCCCTGGCGTCGGCTCCTGTAACTGACCTGAGCGACGACTCGATCCCAGCCACTGCCACCAGCGTCAGTAACATCGTCGACATAGTCATTTCGCTAAGGCTGGGTGTCGGTACTGACGTGAATACGGCCGTGGTCCAGGCTTCTGCTGCAGACTTGGCCCCAGTCGCTAGCACCAGTAGGACAATTTATGCCAAAGAGAGGGATGGTATACACGAGTACGAGGAGACGCTTGAGGCTTCTGGAACCGTTCCGGTTTACAGGTCCACCTTGCCTGCTCGCCCTCAACCAACCGAAGACCCCGACGTCGGCCAGATTTCCGAGATAGCTAATGGTCTAAGCCTGGGCACCGATGCCAGCAAGGATACAAGCCCAGCTCTGCACTCAGGCGGGTCTTCTGGTTCTGGCTCGGCCACTCGATCCGAGTCTGCCGAGGAGTCTTTAAGCCAGGAGGCCAAAGATCGCGAGTTTGAAGCTCTTATCCAGAGGACCGAGGACATAGACCTGGATGCTCCGCTCTGCTTTAACCAGAGAACCAGCGTCGTGAAAGCTCCTCGCCCATATGCTAATGGAATCCGGCTCAGCTACCGATACTGCATCCGCTTCGTCCTCAACCCCGGATTCGGGCACTACCTCCAGGACGAGACCGTTCGGCGGCAAGAAGGGCTGAAGGCAGCTCGGCTAGAAGCAGCACTGCTTCACCCAGCTTTTAACGATGTTCGGCGCACTGGCGCCTGCACGAGAACCTTCGGAACGCCGACAAGAGAGAGCAGCCGAGCAGCAGCATATTGGCCTTCATTTTTCATAGACAATTTCAATAGCATTTCATTCCTTTCCAGCCATTGTCACAAAACAAAAGTCCATTTGTTGAATTTATATTGGCGCAAAGTAAACTAAGGAGAAAGATGACAGCGCACGCTAGATAACTCTTTGGAGGCTTTCTGGTTCTGCGAGTGATCAGGATCGAACTAGAGGATCAAGGAAAGGTCCTCTCTCCACTTGCCTCGCCTGTGGCCGGGCACAGCAAAAGTCAGCCTAGTGTTTGTTAGAGCTCAATTATCATTGGGGATAGAAAGGGTAATGAAGGTGGGTGGGTGGGGGGGGGCAAAAAGAAGCGCTCCAAGACTAGGGCAAGTGCCTCACGCTTACGAGCCGTAGCCAGTAATGCTCTCAGCAAAGCTCCAGTTGGTCTCCAGCATATACGGCTCCGAGATCTCGACACCCTGAGCAGTGACCTTGGCCCTCCTCAGCTTGTTCAGGGACCTAGCATCGCGATAAAACAAGACTCTCATACACTCGTCCAGAATCTGCACAGCCTCCTCCTCGCTCAGCTCGTCCTCACGGCCCTCTACACGCCTGCGCAAGATCGGCTGCGCCAAGTGTCCGCCAAAGCCAGTAGCAATAGTCGCCGACTGATATGTGGTGCCATAGAGGTCAACATAGCCCAGTATCTTTTCGCCGTTGTCCAAGCCGCCAATAACATAAGAGTTCCACAGCGGGTCGACCTTTGTGCGCCTGTTGTACATAATGTTGCTAATGCACTTGTACACCGACTTTGTGCCCAGCTTCTGGCCATCGTCCATGTCGTACTCTTGCGTCAAAATGCTCTCCAGCGTGTGCTGCATGTGCTGGAAGTCAGACATGTCACCCGAAACACCAAGCAGAGTGGTTTCGCCCACGGCCATCAAGCGCTTCTCATTGCGGAACCGCGCCAGGCTGCCATACGACGCCAGACAATCTGCCGCCATCATAATACCGTCCTTGTACTTGAACGCAATCACCGAGGTACCCGTGACAATTGGCCTGCTATAGAGTCAAAATGCGTTCAACAGACCTTACAGTTTAGCGGGCTGTTTGAGTTGCCCGTACGCAAGTCATTTATTAGAGCTCAATAATACTTACGTCGTGTGTTTCCTAGGTCCATAGTTGGGAGTAGCCTTGGGGCGCTGAATCGTGTGTGGCAGCCGGAGCTCAATTGGGTCCATCTCAAGCTAGTAGAATGATTATCGGCGTGTAATGATTCTTGGCAAAAAGTGCTAAAATCGAAAAACAATAAAGTCAAAGACAATAAAATAAAGCTACAGCTCTCAATTTGCAGCAAGAAAGAACACGAAACCGCCTCTTCTGCTTGGGATGCTGCTGAGGAAAAGAGCCAACGTCATCTAGCCTCTTGATTACTGTGATTTAATCACAATGCATCTGTGAGCAGCACCAATCGAGCAACGCGGAAAGAACGGGTGGCGGTGTTTCAAGCGTCCTAACAAGGCGAACAAAAGTGGTAAGTGGTGCCACATATAGACAAAAAGGCATTGGTTGACAGTCCATTTATTTCTACTTTTAAACGTAGGCTCTACAATACAACACACCTTCTCGCTAATATCAGCTATATGTATTTATTGACTCGCTCATAAGACAACTTTCACAGGTAAAATCGGTCGCTACCATTAGGGTGTCAGGAGCCAGGCTATTGTTAGAGGCATCGTAAAAGTCTACATACACAATAACTACGTCCTCATTTTCTTGAGATTCTATAATCTTGCTTGAGTATGGTGCATTGTCTTTATCTACAAAGTCAAACGCCTTTACTTGCACCAGGTTCTCTTTGTTTATCATAGTATTAATCATTGTAGCTGCTTGGTACCTAATATTATCAATAGGTGTGTCGGCTGTTACGGAGAATCGTATAAAGCAAGTGACTTTGCTCCTGGCCAATTTCACATGTACCCGGTGCCAAAGCTTGTTCCCCGTACCTTCATAAAAGGCTGGTTCTATGATTGGGTTTGCGACTTCATCTGAAGAATCCAAAAACATGTCCTTATCAAGTACTAAAGGCTCATAATTCATGGTAGCAATTAAGAAATAAGAGTATGTAAATCAGCAAAAAAATAAGAGTTGGAAAGAGAAGAGCTGCTGTGCTCCTTTCCTCTGAAAGCGGACGAAATCCTTGCTTTTAAACCCAGCAGATTTCTCTCCACTGAGGTGTCCGAGGCTTTTTCCTCTTCTTGTTTAAGAACCAGCAGGGAAATAAGATATTTTTGTATTTCTTATTTCAGGATATGAATCTGTAGAAAGCGTGCGAAGCCAACATGTATACTAGGGAATCCAACTCAAAGCTGACAAGTGCTTTTTGTGGTCGTTTGAAGGCCTTTTCTGCCAATGTCCAAAAGTGATGTGGTGCTAGCTTCTTTAAGCTCCTGCTAATTCAATGACTGTCTTTCTCTCTCTCTCTCTTTCCTTGGCTGCTCAAAACAGAAGCCTAGCACCAAGCCTGGACGGACCAGAAACCAAGAGTGTTCCACAAGGTGACAATAATGCAAATCGCCAGCACTACAGTCACTGTCTAAAGAAAAATCCTTCGCTTTGCAGTTTGCAGCTCCTTTACTTTAGTCGCTTTCTCTTCCATCCCCCCTATTTCTTGCGCAGCCATGGCGTATAAAGGAATGGCGGCGCTATACCATGTTCTTCTCGTCCTAACCGCTATCGTCTTTTACCGGTTCTACTTTTATATTACACCAGCCTACAGCTCTCCGCCGCCCTTTATGTCCATATCACAAAAGCCCAGCGATGTTCCAAGTATATTAGTGTCGCCAACCACGGAAGCAGCCTGAAAGTCACGCCACCTCAAGCCTGCCTTGTATGTACTCGACCACGTCAACCTTGACAGCGTGCAAAAGTGTCTGGAGGACCAACGCGGCAGCTTTGTGACCATCAACTCGACCAAGTTTACCAGCGAAGCCGAGTTAAAAAGTAGGTCACATGATCGGTTCTTTGTCCTGGAGCGGGACTATGCTCTGCTTAACCAAAGCCACCCGCCCGTTAAGTTTAGCTACAAATCGCGCAATGCCATCATGACGCTTTCATGGAGAACTACCATGTTTACCGATATGTCCAGTACCAAGTTTGTGGAGGTTGGTGGGCTGTGGCAACTAGAGCAGCTGCCAGTGCTATGCTTTGCGTTTGGTCGAGACGCTGATACCCTGAGCTCCAGCTACGTGATTGATGATGACACGATTCACGAACACTACGACTCGACGGCAACTGTGGATATGGCAGAACTTGCCATTGTCGCTTGGGGCAAGTCCAACCTGTGTGTGTCGCATTTCTTTGTGGTTAACCGCAGCAAAGAGTACTGGGCAGTGGATACTAAAGACCCCAGTATTAGCTATGCGTTTGGCATGCCGACTAAAACGCGTACAATGACTTAGCTAACTAAAGGCTCAATGGCAGTGCAGGGGCTCATTGACGAAGACCAATCAGGGACCAGGGCCAGTGCTGATGGACGCGGGAGCCAAAGTTCAAAGTTTACACTTTGTGGCGTAAACAGCGAAGAAGTGACAGAGGGTGATCGCTTTGTCTTGCGAATTTCAGGCGACTGAGGTGAGGACGACAATGATTATCCCGACAACATAGGCGAGAGACAGACTATTTTCGAAGGCAAGGATTGAGTTGCTACCTATGACACCTCATACTTCCATGCCGGAGGTAAGGTAGTTTTTGTAGGCTCAGTCGATTATGGCTGCTATTTTGGAGTAGCGATTGTTGACGGCATAACCTATCTGACCGTTGGGGGCCTGTTTGTACAAATTAATAATCGCAAAATGCCTCATGCTGTCGTTGCATGGTGGGAAATTACAAGCAAAAGCCATCGCCTACATCTAACCAACACTGAAAATGGATTTGTGGCACTGAGCACATGGGGGTGAAAATGTCAGCTACTCTAGTGCTGAATACTCCGTTAAACTGAGCTTGATTAAGGTTTAGTTATCGTCAAACCGATTTTAAGTTTTTATCGACATTTAGAGCCATTTGACTGTTTGATATCTATGTGAGAAGCCAAGTGCTTGGGAAAGAAGCAATAGCCGCAGATTCAACAGCATCTCATCTTCCATAAAAGAGCTCTCTGCGTTGGAAGAATTCAGCAGCCATACCAACTTTCCTTCTTGTCCACCTTTTTAAAGCACTATTATTTTGGCTATGCCACTGGTAGTTGCAAGCGTGCAAAGCATGGGTTACGACTTGTCGCGACTCATTCAGGCGTGCCTGTCTATTGTCGGCGTAGTCGTAGGCGGATTTTACAGCGCCATGGGCGTGTACTTGGTATCAGCATCAACGCCCAAATTCTCGTATCTAGCAGCACCATTTCTTGTCATAGTCACGGGCGCACTCATTGTCGTGGCGTCCAAAACCGCGCTAAACGGGATACTACTTGACAACGCTTCCTTTATGCGCACACTGGCATCCCTAGCCTGGATAATAGCGATTGCCGAAGCCTGGGTAGTCCTTGTTACAGCCATTGAAAGGCCCACTATGGAGGACGATTTTCGGTTTGCATGGAGCCGTATCTTCAACAAAAACCGATGGCAATTGTCTTGGCTTGAGAGTAGGTTCGGGTGCTGTGGATTTAAGAGCGCAGCGGATATGCCTAGCTCTAAGCAGTGCGCCGATGCGTTGTCATCTGGGCGTGTCAACGGGTGCTTTAAGCCACTGCACCAGCATGTCGACCATCTTAACGAATTGGCGCTGGAGTGGACTTTGGTGATGCTGTTGGTTCAGGCAGTGGTTTATACGCTTGGATACGTCATCTATACTCATTCCAATGATGGAGGCGTGTGGCTGGTTGATGAGCTTGATGAGGGGCTCGTTGGACATGAGTTTGGTCAGAGCACACCCGCAGTGGTGGCAGCCCCTCCTACTAGCCCTGCAGAAGATACGTCTGCTACAGGTGCCACTGCTACAGCTGCCGCAGCCGCAGCCGCTGCAACTGCTGACAGCGATGACTACGTCAGTACTAGCAGCGGAAAACCACGGGAGCAGCAGCAACAGCAGCAGCCCTATCTTGGCAGTGAAAGAATGGAGGCAGCAGGCGAGTAATTCAAATTGCATAAATGCTCTGGTTTCTCTTTCCCCTTATCCTAACGCTTGGCCAAAATTTCCACACCTCTACGGCAATGCAATGCGCTTTGATGGTGCAAATAAACAAACGATATGCGCCTACAAAATCTCACTATGACGTGTATTATAAAAAAGCATCACTGCGCATACAAGCGAAAGCACCTGAAGAATATTTAATAGAAAGCGAGGTTCCCAGCCTTTTAAACACATTTTTTGCTCACATCTCTCTCTGGAATTTTTCCACTATCACTATAAAGGAAAAAAAGATAAATGGCTATGACTACCTTTGGCGAGTATCTCGATCGACTTGGCGGTACCAGCGTACTGCGCGTGATCCACATGACACTGAATGGTATCGCGGCAGTGGCAGGCATGTTTCTCATAATCATGGGCACTGCCAGTCTTCTCGACATGTTTGAGACATTCAGCGGTGCATCGCTGCCGATTTCTTCCCTAGTCCTCGGCTCACTAGTAGTCCTAATCTCACTAGTCGGCATAGTCAGCTCGGTCAAGCGGAGCCAGTACATGTTCGGGGCGTATTCTGGACTACTAACACTCCTAGTCCTCGTCCAACTAGTAATCCTCCTGACTATCTGGCTCCGCCCATACGATATTGAGAGCAGGTTTGGTGATGTGTGGGAGAGATTGTACAAGAATGATCCGGATACTCTTTGTCTAATCGAGAAGGATCTCAAGTGCTGTGGGTTCCAGAGTCCCGTAGATATGGCAGTACCAAGTAATTGCGCAACAAAGAAGCACTACGGATTTAGTTCCGGGTGCATCAAGCCGCTAGAACTCCAGTGGCACCATAGGAGAAGCGCAGCCTTGTGGGCTGGCTTCACTATGGTCGGCGCTCAGATCGTCGCCCTAGTAATGGGAGCCGAACTAGGACGTCGCTACAGGGATGTCCGCCAGGGATACCAGCGCGTATCGGGCCATGCTGAAGGCTCGCCACTACTCCGTGCAAGTGCCTAAATACCCCAAATTAATCAATTTACCAAGAAATAAAAAGAACCTAAACTAGAGTGACCTTGCGATCGAATACAGACATTTTGACTTGGTTTGCTTTACGTAAGGCTCTGCCACCCGAAGTCATCCCAGTCAGTGTCCATGGCCCAGAGGCAACCGAGGTCCGTTCACCGCGAAGTGTACCACTGGTATTAGAAGTAGGAAGTTTGAAAACAGATGGTGGAAGCGAGCCATCCAAATTCCCTTGCGGAAACACCGACGACGATGCACCAGATCCTCCATGGCTCGCCAAGTCGCTATTACCTGGAGCGGTTGTGCGACGCAAGCGGTGCTTAGCATCGTCCTTAGCAGACCCAACTGCACTCAACGAGGGTTGAACGGCCCACGGGTAAGTGGAGGACCCCGCATGTACAGGTTTGAGTTGGCGCGAGAAGAACGGGGAGGGCGTAGAGAACTCGCCCTGGCACTTTAGCACATCATAGTAGGTAGGGTCAGCTTCAGTATCAGCACCCTGGTTGCAGCTACGGCGAGTAAACTGAGAGTCAGTGAGCGTGCTCTGTGCAGACGAGTTTCTAAACAGCGACATGATAAAAAAATTGGAGAGGAAGAAAAAATAAAAAGAAATGCTATAATAAAAACAAAACAAAACAAAAAATTTCTTTGGTAAACAAAATGTGCAACAGATTCCTATGGGTCGTATCCCATCTTACGAACATAAGAGAGCTCCTCTTCCTTTGTCAACGCGTCGTTGGTATTCCAGATCATCGAGCTATTACGAGGTTTGCGACGCTGCTCTTCAGTCTCCTTGCGATTAAAGATCTCATTAATCCTCAGTGGCTTCACCCTCCCGAAGATGTGATCGGGATTGACCTTCTCCTGCATCTCCAATCCGCGAGCCAGCTCTGGCGTCGTAGCCCACTTGGGGATCTTAAAGTCGTTCTTCTTGCGCCTCGGAACAGCAGGCGAGAACTCGTCATCAGAGTATTCGTCAGAGTACTCGGACTCGATCTCCGGCGGCGAATTCTGGCCTGGCGGAATAATGCTCGTATACTCCTCGCTACTAATAGACGACTTGTGGCGCATGCCCTGAATAGGAGTGTGCATGTCCTGGGCCAGCAAGTCTGACGTAGACTTTGCCCGTGCCAAGCCCGGCGATTCCCCAACTTTGCTCGTCGACGCACCACCTTCGTCATCAGAGAAGAACGACGAGCGGAACGACGACACGCCAGACAGTCGGCCGCCCTCCGTCATATTGATAAGACGCTGCGTATGAGTGGAAGTGCGTCCCTGCTTAATGCTGGGAGCGCGGTTGCTGGACTTGCGCAGAGGCACGGCCATGTCCTGATAAGTAGGCATGACAAGCTGGCTGCGGTTGCCGCCGTGCTCAGGGCGTGGCTGGTAGGGGTTCTGCGGGCTAGTGACATCATAGGGCGACGCCACCTTCTTCAAGTTACCCGCAGGCGTCGGAGTGACAGCCTCAGCAGCAGCCTGGGCCTTCCAGCTGGATGGCGACAAGACAGCAAGCATTGACGTCAGGCCCCAGCGCCCAGAGTCAGATGACTTGCTCGCATCGCTCTCCGAAGCACTAGTAGCCGGTCCCTTGCCCTTTAGCGGCACTGGAACAGCAGTCGTGGTAGCAATCCTCTGTGAAGCCGGCGCGGGAGCATTGCCCTTACTAGCAGCCTTTAGTGAAGACGGCACCGGAACAGCGCTGGTGCTAGCAATCTGCAGTGGAGCAGGTCGAGCCCGGCGATCGCCCGCCGTCGGATTAAGTAGCTCGCGCGACGGCTGCGAGCGCACGCTGTTCTTCGGCAAGGCAGAGGCAGCAGGGCGCGCCACAGACTTGAACAGCGGCTCATTGGCAGCCCTCGCCTGCACGAGCTTGGACCCCATAGCCGCAGCATTGATCCTCGCAGCCTCCGCCTTCCTCGCAGCCTCACGCATAGCCGCTATAGGAGGCTTCGCCACACCCAGCACCTTGGGCTTTACAGGCACGCGCTTCGGACCCGCAGCCGCCGCTGCAGTGGCGGGAGTCCTGACAATGCTGGCGTATCCAGGCCGCATAGCCGCCACAGGGCTGATAAACGACCCAGCAGGCTGCTCAAACATGCGACGCGTCTCAGCAACACGACCCGGGCCACCCACCGTCCTCACAGGCCCCTGGCGCTCGTCGTCCTCAGCACTCCGCTGCGACGACGCGATGCTCGAATTGCTCGCCTGGCTGCGTAGACCTCCGCCACGTGGGATGCCTGTAGTATAAGGTGCCGGCCTCACTTTGCCGCGACCCCTGCCCCGCGACAATGAAGAGCTTGTCGGGTTCATCAGACGGCTGCCATTGTTAACCACTGCGGCCTTCTCGTCGTCCGAGTGCTTGCGCTTGCTCGCCAGCCCAGCCACCATGGAGGACCGTCCCTGTTCGCCACCCACGTCATTCAAGCCCAAGTCAATAGGTTGCACGTCAATAACAACGTCCAATATGCCATCGCTAGCTTTAGGTTCCTTTCGCACCTCCTCCTCGCTAGTATCTTCGTCGGCGTCATCGGATACCGTAGGCTCAGCAACATCATCCTCATCTTCAGCCTGCGACACGTCGTTGCTTGGCGGCAGCATGCTGGCGACCTCGTCGATATCGCGACACAAGGCCGTCAGCTCCGCATCAGAGGCGTCAGGCGAGATGGCCGCCGCAATATCGTCAATACGGCGCTGAGCCTGCTCGCACACCTCATCAATGGGCGATTCCAAAGCCTTACCCATGCTATGGCGGCCCAAGGCAATGCGCACGCGCTGCAGCCTCTCACGTACGTCCTCCTCCGACTTTGTCAGTTCGCTCTCGCTCGACGTCACCGACGGCTTAGCCGTAACCGGCTCAGGGCTCGACGGGCCAGACGAGTGCGACGACAAGGTGCGAAGCCGTGGCCGGGGTTCAACCGACAGAGCAGGCGGTTTCGCAGGAGGGGGCCGATGGTGGTTAAGCAGCATGTCGCGCAGCGTAGGTACTGGCGCACTCGGCGTGAACCTAGTAACAGGCCCAATGAGTTGCGCCATGCGAATGGGCGATTTATCTGCCCCAGCCGACAGCGTAGCCTGGGACTCACCACTAAGCGGCGGCGACTGCATCTGAGTCACCACCGGTGCCATAGCCTGGAGCCGCTTAACAGCTGCTGCCGTCTTGGCTGCCGCGCTGTTGCTCCTAACCAACGAGGACTCGAATCCCGCGGGTACCTTATTGAGCGTGCTCTCTTGGCTGCGCGGCGACGCAATAGTCTCAGTCGACACGTTGGTCAGGAACGGCGAGCTAGGCGGCATCATGGCCATTTGTGCCATCGCCATATTCAAGGTATTGCCCTGAAGCCCACCATACTGTGAACTACGCCGCTTGGCCAGCCGCAATGACCACGAGCTAGACGTGTTGAACCGAGACCCAACTGGTGATAAGGTCATTGTGGCTCCACCCACATTGAACACGTTGCGAACGTCCATACGAGCACGCCCAGGCCGCCTGGCTGAGGACGCCTTGAGTGCCTCGGTTATCGCTCTAATCAAATTTGCCAAAATATACTTAGCAAATCTTGTGAATTAAACAACACCCAAAGTCCATTGTTGATACTTACATGTTGGGTCGCTTGGTATCTTTAACTCCGGCGATACTCTGCCAGTAGAGTGCTAGCCACCGGTCGTTTTCCTGAAGTGTTGCTTCGAATTCCTGGTACTTTGTTATAAACGCATTATCCCAGTCCCGCTTTTTACCCCCTACCCAAGTCTCGCTGCCTGTGGATACAGAAGTAGAGACTGACGACACTGAACGCACTGATGCCGACTGGTACACGCCAAGTCCTCGCTCTTGAGGTACTGTACCAGTTGTTGCCATTTCTCCGATTAAAAAAGATGAGCTATAAAAAAATCAATCAAAAGACAAGGGAGAAAAGCTGCATGCATGCTCTCGCGTACTTTTTTTTCCTTTGTAAACACGAAAAAGGGGGAAACTTGCTTTTCTCAGCCAATCAATGCAACCATGCCTGTTTGTTTACCTTTGTGAAGGAAAGGGGAGGGAGGGAACGGAGACCTAATATCTTGCAAGCCTACTGCTCACATGTCTCGGTTGCTGCCCTGTTTCAGAATTCACACCTTGCCTTTCTGGGGGGGGTCTCTCATTTAATTCAACTATGTCGCATTTCAATCATGGTTTGAGTTGCTCACGTCCGCCATACCCTGCGTCTCCTTGAACGACTCAGTACCACAATGTGACAGAACCACATGTGCTTCTTTGGAGTGGCTAAAAGATAGTCATCTATTTCTAAATTATTTCCTGGTAAAGTAGCGATCTTTCACATGATGACCTTGACCGAGCGGATTGGTCTTGGCACTCCAGCCCACGGGTTGAGCTGGTAGTTTAGGCTAACCTGGTTGGTACAGTCGCTGTCGGCAAAGAACATTGTAGCGTATCCACTGACATAGACTTTGTTATAGTTGCCGGCAAAGGCCGGGTCAACTGCGAGACACATGGTATCCTGAATATCGTAGAACTTTGAGAATGACATGTTGTCAATGCCCACCCATGTCGAGCTAACCAAAGCCAAGAGGCAGCTAATAATGAGAAGTGTGAAGGCAGAGTGCATGGAAACAATAGAAGAAAATCGATAAAATATGATAGCAGGAGAAGAAAATGGTAGAGTTTTGGCTTGCCTTTTGTTAAAGAAAAAACAAACCTTGTACCACCTCCTCAGCGGCTCTGGCGCAAATCCTATCTCCAAAAAGACCAAGGTGTGCAGAAAGTGTCGATGTGTCTTTACACTATTAGTGGTGATAAAATCAATGGTCTGTATTCAGGTTTCGAAAGGAGTGCTGTAGCTGTATGTAAAGAAGTCGTCGATCACATTTACAAAGAAAGAACACTGCAGATTCTATCTACAGTGTTTTGTTATCTGCCCTACGGTAATTAGCACCATGATAATTCTGTGTCACTTGAGCTAATGCTTGGAATATGCTTAGCAAGCTTTGAGCAGTGCCCATAGATTGGTTAATTGTGAAATAAAACTCTATTCAATGCTTAGAGTGCTGGGTAATGCGCAAGCGCTGCAGGCCCAAGGCATGCTTCTTGAACCTATCCAAGGCAAGAGCCTCCTCCAGCTCCCGCTCATAGGCGTCTAGATCGATGTGACGTAGGGTGACAGGCAAAAAATTGGGGAACACCAATGCAAATAGCAGCGCATACTCCACAAGCGGAGCTAAGGGAGGGCCATGATCAAATGGTGTGTAATCCCAATGCAAGTGCTCTGTGGGCATTGCAAACACGCCTAGCGCCAATCCCAGATACCCAGCTTTGACATACGTGAGCTTGGGGTGGCTAGTTGGTGTAAACACGCTGTGTTCAGTTAAAATAGCTATTGAATCCAAAATATTTTAAGGATGTTGATAACCTGCGACGATACCAGCGCAAGAAGAATCCATATGTATTGTGCCATGGACTGTTAAGGTGTACCAACCAAAAGTGTTTGCGGTCTGTGGAAAAGTACAAGGATTCTGATAAGCGATGGCTGTTTAACCGTAACTTGGCGGCTGTGTTGAACTTTCGGCGAATAGTGGATAGCCCGAGGAAGGCTGGCAAAATCCCAGAGGTGCTCAAGCGTCCTGCGGCGCCAGAGCCACTACAACACTCACAACACCCACTACTGCTACCGTCTTTGCTCTGAGGAATAGCGACTTCCCAAGCAGATGGTTGGTGCAAGAAAAAAGCCCTATTTACAATAGCTCTATTGTACCATTCGCTGAAAAATATTTGTTTATAAAGCAAGACGAGTCAATTGAAAGGGGTTGTTAAAAATATGTGAAGAATCAAGAAAGCGTGAAAAGGAAGAGAAATAGAAAAGGCATAATAATGAATCCCTCTCCCGCTGCCACTACGCGTCCCTGTCACAAAGCAGAGAGATACGCCAAAGTGAAAGTGGGGGAAAAAAAGAGAGCGAGCATATCAAGGTAACATTTTGTAAAAAAAAATCCGCCAGGAGTTTTTAGCGGTGGCAACCGATGACAAACTCGGGAACCTGAGGCAGGTAGGAGTATGAACTGAGTTCGAGCACATACATGTCGTCAAATACCTCTTGGCCATTATACCCGCCATGCAAGAACAAGCGGCCATCATGGAGGGCACACGCATGGTATCCGCGAGGAATGGGCGCGCCGCCGTAGATGGTACGAGTTTCCCAGCGCAAAGTATCCAGCTTGAGCATCAGCACTTGGCTGGAATAGTCAGCTCCGTCGTGTCCACAGATGACAAACAGGTACATACCCACAAGGGTAGCAGAGTGAGCCAAACGTGTGAGTGGTGGATCAATCGACACATGAGACCACTCCATAGAGTCGAGGTTGAGAAGCGACGTGTCGCCAAAGCACTCCTGGCCATCAGAGCCACCAAACACAACAACCTGGTTCCCCACCAGCGTTGATGTGTGGTAGCCGCGCGGGAAAGGACGCCCGCCCTTGGTCTCGACCTCTTCCCACTCGAATGTGCCCTGAGCAGTGGGCTCGGCGCGCACGCGCCACAGGTCATTCAGGGCCTTGTGGCCATCACCACCGCCAAACAGATAAACGTACCCGTTGTAGTGGAAGCATGTGTGAGTGCGACGCGGCGACGGTGCCACGCCCGCAGGCCGAGCCTTAGTCCACACATAGCTCTTGGTGTCGAGCACGTACAGATCGGCAAAGTACTGGGTGCCGTCACCACCGCCAAATACGAATAGTCGGCTGCCTACCGCTGTAGCTGTATGAGCGCGGCACGGCGGCACTTCATCGCCACTAGTGTGCATCTTTGACCAGAACATAGTCTCGGTATCCATGACATACACGTCGTTGTAGCACACGGTATTGTTCCAACCGCCAAACACAAACACTTGCGATCCGATGACCGTCAACGTCTGCGACCGCATTTTGGGTGGCCGGCAACCCCAGGTCTTCGTCTGCTTCCAGTACATCGCCGGCGTGGGTGCTCGCGCCTCAGCCGCATGAATCGTCGTCGTGCCCGTAATGGTGCCCATGTCTGTCACAGTAGCCCCGAGCTCCATGCTGTTGTGCGCTGTGGCGTGCCTCGAGCCATGCAGTGGGAGCGGCGGCGGTTGCGCAGAGTTGGTTGTGTGCGGGCGATGCGACAGCTCGGACGTCGCACCTCGGGACACGCGCTTGTTGGCCGAACTGCGCGCTCCCGCCTTTGCTGCCGCTGCAGCCGCAGACAGTGCCTCGTCATCACTGGCACCCAGCGTCATGGCTGCCACTGACACCATGATAGAGGGCACTGCAGCATCGCTCGAGCTGCGACTGCCCTCGTCGTCGTCAGAGCTGCCGGGTACATAGCCGGCCTGTCGCACGGTGCGCGAGGACGATCTCTCTGCCGTTCGCGAGCTGGTAGCTTGTCGTTGGTAGGCGTTACTCTCGGCCAGCGAGTTTGTCGGCGAGTGCCGCTGCTGCTTGTACACCAGGTGGTTGGGCACAGGAGGAGGTGGCGAAGTAGGCGAAGAAAGGTTGGATGCCATGACTTTCCCGGTATGCACGGCCCGCGAATCCTCAAGACAAGTAAGGCCAGCCCCAGTCACTCAAGGGCGGAAAAAAAGAGAGGAAAAAGGGGGAGGGCCGTGTTACTACGGCGGGGGTCAGTAGAGCGCGAATCCAAGAACAAGAAGGGGGACCGATAAATTCAGAGCAGTGGCAAGGTTAAATGCGACGGAGAAGTGGTGAATTGAGTGGAATTGGAAATGAAGTGCGTGGAAATGCCGTAGAATAATTTTTAGTTATAATTGCGCGTAGGAATACGAAGGAGAAAAAAGGTGAGCGCCAAGGGGAAGAGGAAAAAAGGTATTGTTGTCCCTTCCATGCGTGTGCGCGGGACCAGCCTTTTTTGCCTAGGTTCCTGTTTAGGCACTGCTATTCCGCGCGGGCTATTCATTTGTTTGGCCTCTTTGTGGTAGATCGAGAAATAGCAGGGATTTGCTTCAGATCGCCCGCCACTTGGTGGTCCTTTTACCCGCCTCTTAGCACAGACAACGCTAATCAGTACCCCATGAGTCTGTATTGTCATGTCCCCCTTTTTGGGCTGCCTTGCGACCCAGGAGGGGAGGGGAGTCTATTGATAGCGACTCGGGCTACCTGCTTGGCTGCTGGGCTCTTTGCGTGCGCGAGCCATTTGCGATCGTCCGCCGCAAAAAAGGCAGCTCGAGTCGAGTCGAGCGAGCCGCATGGCCAGTATCGCGGGATTAAATCTAATCAAGTACGACCAATCAGGAGCCGCCTGCCTTGCAGCCGCGGAAAAAATGAGAGGCAAAGAGGGGATTGCGAAAAAGGCTTTGCGTCCCGCCTTGCCCACCCGCACGCAGAAAGGCCAAGAAAAGAGGGGTGAGAGGCCATTCTCAGCTCGTGAAAAAGTGCGCCCCCACTGACAAACGAGCGAGGAAAAACTTTTTCCATACTATTATTTTTTCTGCCTTCACAACAAAACGCCTTTTCTACCCCTCCGGAAGAGACCTCTCTATCTATCAAAGGTCTGTGGCCCTCGTCAAGCTCTTCTAGACTACGTGCAGTCTGGCCCCGCCCAACCACCCGCCTCACCTGTGCTTCTAGGCCCAGCCAGCTCTTCAAACAACGGGGCGGCTCCACCAGCTTCGCCCACCCAAGCGCTGCTCTTTTTCTCCTTTTCGAAAAAGCTCCCAGGCCCCCTTTCTTTCCCATCAGCCTCTGCTTGGCCTCCGTTTCCTATCTGCTTTTTTCCAGCCAATCACCGCCCGCGACGTCTGGAAGAGGCCTCACCCCCACTTTCTTTGTTGGTGTGGGCTCAGGCAGAGCCAAACGAGAATTGGCACAAGCGCTGGGCTTGTTTATCAGTTGGCTCCCCTTTTTTGACGCGTCCCCTCGCGTGTACGTGGACCCAAGTGGGCCTGTCTTTCTTTCCTTGGACGCGGTCTGTACCCATCCTGCCCATAGCAATCCTCTGTCACAGCTCCACTACCACCTCTAGCCGATACTTGTCTCGCTGCTTGTTTGCTACACGGGGCATCATCGCACTCTTTTCTCGTCGGTTCATATGGTCAATGCTCAGCGGTTCCGTGCGCGCAAGGTTGACCTCAAGCGGCCACTACCCGTCTTCCGCGCGGCGGACCTCGACGATCTCGAAGACGACGACAACCGCCATGTAGATGCCATCGAGACCGGCGTCGAAAAGGACGAGGAAGCGGTAAGTAAACCCCATGCGGTCCAGCTGACACGACCAGCTTAATCATTGGGCAATATTGCGGCTTACTGATAGGCTTGTTGTCTTTTGCCCCTTTAGGAGCACCATCTCCAAGCAGCCATCTCGGCAACCCATGCGGCAGCCACGGGCGAGGCGCCCAGCAAGCAGGTGTATATTCCGACACCCGACGCGTCCAAAGTCATCGACGCCTACGACGAACTGTACCTCAAGAACTTCACATGCCCGACATCCCTGATCCGGTCGTCCGAGACAGTCGAGGAGTGTTGTGCGCCCTTGTACTGCATGGACGACGAGGATGCCGAGTGGCTCGCGGCCTTTAATGCCCGGCGGGCCAAGGCCGAACTGCCGGCAATGTCGGAGGACCAGTTTGAGCTCGGGATGGACCAGCTGGAGACGCTGACGCGAGACATGGTGTTTCTTCGGCCCGAGGATTTTCCATCGGCAGAATACCTGGCATCGCATGCTGCGGACCGCGACAGGCCGTTTGCTCGAGCTACAGTCGATCAGGTGTTCGAGCACTGGAGGCAGCGGCGGATCGACAGCTCGTACAAGCCCGTGATACCAGCGCTGCAATACGAGGACACGTCAAAGACGGAGATCGACCCCTATGTGTGCTTCCGCCGCCGCGAAGTGCGCCAGGGCCGTAAAACCAGGCGCGCTGACCAGCGGTCTCTGGAGCAGCTGCGGCGCCTGCGTGTCAACCTGGCGAATGCCGCACAGATGCTCGACATGTGTCTGGAGCGCGAGACCGCCAAGATCGAGATTATCGCCGAGGCTCAGGCCGTTGCCCAGCAGCGCAGCGCAGTGTTGCGCATGCGCCGGCGCCTTGGCGTCACTGCTGCGCCTGACTTTGACGACCTGTTTGTGCCTCCCATGCAGCAGCGCAAGCGTATGGCTGCCCGCGATCCGTCGCAGCAGCGCCCGCGCGCCTCGGTTGTGCGCAAGCCGCGGATTGCCTCGGGGCTGGCCTCGGCTGCCGCAGCGGCGGCTGCTGCCGGCGGCGGCAACGGCGCTGGGTCGGCGTCGGACTCGGGTGTGTTTGACGGCCTGCTCGGCGATCTTCTTATGCCGCAGCCATATGTCCTGCCGCGCTCTGTCTCTGTTCATCAGTACCCGGTGCCCCAGCGCCTGGTGGCTATGTGCGAGCGGATTCAAGCCCGCTCTGCCACATATGATGCCAGGCTGGCCAACGGATGGGTCGATGCCACGTTTGCTGGCCCTGCAATGAATCTCCATATGAATCGCATTATCGACCCGCTCGCTGCCTCGTTCTGGTCCCCTCATATGACTGCCGAGCCCCAAGCCCACGCGCCAACTGCCTTTCGTATGCGCAGAGGTCGTCTGGGCCGCCTGTTCCTTGACCGCCGCACAGTGCGTGCTCACTCTGTTCCCGAGGACCGCCTGCAAAAGTACCGAATGGGACTGCTTAGCCCCAAGGATCGCGTGCGCTTGCTAACGCGCACCATCGGTGATGCTGCTGACAGCAGTGGCGCGAGCTCATCCTCCTCGTCGTCGTCGGATTCTTCCAATGTGTCGTCGATGGGCATCCCCGAAGAGTTGCTGCGCCCGTTTTCATTCGCCGTTGACTTGATGCCGCCCTTGCCGCCGCCTGCGCAGCCCGTGCCCCTGCCCATGCCGCTCGTAGTGCCTGTTGGGGCCTCTCTGTCATCGCTGACGAGCTGTGTGTTGCCAATGTCTATGGCTGGCTTGCATGTACCGCCGTCTGTGAATACCACGCAAGCTGCGACGATGGCTAGCTCTGCTGCCTCGTTGTTGCAAGCCATGCCTGGCGGCGGTAGTCCGGTGCATATCTCGTCACCTCCGCTCTCCGCGGGCACAAACTCGTCCATACCCGATCTTTCGGCCGCACCTACGCCTACGGGCTTGCTGGCGATGGGCCGATTTCGCCCCCCTCACACACCAATGACGGCAGTGGACACCGATGACGAGACCTCGCAGCATAGTCCACTCATGGCTAAGGCTGACCTGGGCCGCCGCTTGGAGCATCTTCACCCGGCTCCGCTCCACTTGCACAAGTCTAACTCGATGACTGCTGTTATACCGGGAGCGCCGCTGGTATCCCAGGGTACTGTGTCTGCGCCAAACACTGCTGTGGTGCCTGTGCGCTACCACCGGTTTGACTCGACGTCGCCACCAAAAACTCACATCACACCTATCACCATCCCGGCTCTTGTCTCTACTGTGAGCTCTCCCGCCCTGGTCACCATCTCGCCTCAGCTAGGCAGTGGGCCGCCACCTCCCATCTCGAATGCCGCAAAATGATTATTTCCCTTTTGCGTTCTCTTTTTTTTTTTTTTTCCTTCCCTATTTTACTTGCCTGTATTATAAAAAAGCACTTTATGATTGTTCTTTTTCATCGTCTCAAAGAAGGCAGAGGTTCTTTTATAAGGCCTTGGAAAGAACACGAGCTCTTTGGCAAAGGGGACATGCTCCTTTTTTGAACTAGCCAGGGTTGAGTGCGCTTCAGCTTTGATGCTGTATAGCTCCTTTTCTCTCCCGAAATACCTGACTGATTATTTCAATGCCTGATGCTGGGTTGGGTGTGGGTAAATTTAACAAGGAAACAAACACAATTCTTAATGATACGAGACGGCGGGCGGAGCTTGCGAATGCTCGTACGAGAGGCACAAATGTCTAGACCTTGTTGTGAACTGGCTCATTGTGCTCTATAGGTATGAATACTGCGTCTGTGGTGCTTGGATTCGCTTTGCTAATCAGCGATTGGCGCTTGAAAATCCGCAGCAATTGAAGGAGGGAGGAACAAACTCTCTGTTGGACTATAATGGCGGGCAAGCAATCCCTGTTCCATTATGCTTCTCCATTTTTCTTGTTTTGTATTTTCTATTCTTGGCTTTATTTTTTACACGATCTCATTAGCGCTATCGAAAACTTTCAATGCGTGTCGATTGGACTGTGAACTTGTACGACCGTTATCCTAGGGTCGCTGATACGGTATATGAAAGGCGGATGCGCCAGTTGAGCAGCGCCATCCGTTCCAAGCCTGGCTGGATGGAGGCACTTAATAGCGCAGAGATGCGTGCCGACTGGGAATTCAAAGCTAAGGCCCAGGGGTTGACTGACGTCGAGTTTCGCTATGTGCTGGATGAGCTGGCTTATTACTCATCGCTGCATTTACCTGGCAGCAACATTAGACTAGGCGCAGCAGACGGGGTGTGGTTCTCAGACTCGCTTATTGATGCCAAAACGACAATAGAGCTTAAAGGCTATGCGGCGATTCTCGAGAGTGGGACAAGGCGTCCAGGTGGTCAGCATAGCGTGCGGCATCTGATTGACCCGTCTCTGTACCCACTGGTGTATGGTCGCTCAAAGCTATGTCTTCCTGGTACGCCATTGCAAACAGAGTTCCCTGGTTCGCTTTGCGGTTGGCGCAAGGCTCTTAATGGTTCTGGCAACGCTGGCGCTTTCTATTTTGTCCCTTTTCCTTACGAGCGATACTCTGATCACGATTCAGACGAAGAGGTCGAAGACAGGTATTTTGACAAATATGACGAGCATGCCTCGGAGGAGTTCAGCTGGCTGCCTTCAGAATTTCTTGTGGACAATAACGGGTCTGTCACTATCGAGTCCTACATAAACAACTTGCACCCTGTCAGGCATGCGGCGTTTTATCCAACTATCGCCAGTGTCTTTTCAAAGTTCCTTCCGCTATTGGAGCAAGTGGCCACCGATCTCGTGCACCCGCTCCCGCCACGAGTGATAGCCGACGTGGAAAAGTGTTATGAAAGCGACGAGCCTATGCCCAACAAGTACAGTGAAGACTTTGAGCAATGGAGGGGAAAGGCCAAATTTGTCCACCCGCAGCCCGGGCCCTTTGCTGCGCCCGAGCGACCTGCCAATCCTTACAAGCTCCGTGGCGGGCGCTTGCAGGTTATTGTCAAGATGACAAATGTCGAGCTGATGCCGGAGAATCCTATTTATGGTGGCGAGCCATGGAGCATGGCAGGTTTGGACAATGAGCGTATCATTGCTACTGGTATTTTCTTCTACGACGTGGCGAACATTGCTGATAGTAGTTTGAGATTCCGTGAGGCTATTAGTGGCCTTAAATACGGGGTCATGCTACGAGACGCAGACGCAATTTGCATGTTGTATGGCATAGACAAAGAGTCTAGATCTAGGGGAATGCGCATTCCTCAGGAAGTTGACAGCGTTGATATCAAGGATGGGCTGTGTCTTGCGTTTCCCAACACTTACCAGTTTCAGATGCCCGGGCTTGGGCTCAAAGATGCGACCAAAGCAGGACACTGCAAGATGCTCATGTTTTATTTAGTAGAGCCAACTGTACGCATTCCATCAACTGAGATTGTGCCGCCGCAGCAGAAAGACTGGTGGATAGAGGATGTGCTGGTATACGAGCCCTTTAGCAGTTTGCCAGAGCTGGTCGTGGGTGGCATCATGGACAAGATCGAGTTCCCAATTTCACTAAAGGAGGCTGAAAAGAGTCGCTCAAATATGGCAAGAGAGGTCAGCCACCTCAATGCGCTGCTTTCAATCGAATACTTTGACCCTAACTTGTTTGTGTGGTAAAATATTATTAAGCCAGCCAAGCTTTGTTCTTTGGCTTTGTCAAATTGGCCAAAAAAAGTATCCAAAGCACACTTTTCGCTGATTGCAAGGGATGGGGCAGCCATTGAGCAAGCCTCCTCCTCCACTTGCCTTGGCCAGAGCAACACGGCAAGCCCAATACATTTTTAGTACACCTGACTGGGTTGCCAAGTTCACACCGATTTCTGCCAACCACATCCGTTTGCTGCAGCCCCAGTCAGCGTGGAGACAAGTATTCAGATACTTAGCAGAAGGCAAGCGCAGTTTATTTTTGGCTTGAAAAGCTGGTGAGCTACTTTTTGGCCTAGTTTTTCTCTTTAAAAATGGCGCCCTTATCCTTTGTGGAAGCATTTAAAATGTCTCTGTGGCCCCCCAAGCACGCCGATTCTTCTTTTCTTCGTACTCACAACACATCTACTCTTTCAATTCTATTTCTCATTAGCTGGAAGCTCGTGAGCACTACCATGGCGGATAATTATCATATCGTGTTCGCAACAGCCGCAAACCATAACCCAGATGGAGGTAAATGCATTATCCATCATGCTAGGTATAATATGGACATTGGTGACAAGCCGCTAAATCAGCTCGTTTATAATGAAAACAATGGCGAGGTTAACGCCGCAATGGGAAAATTGGGGATTTCTAGTCCAGGATTTTACTGGGATAGCAAAGCTACAATGAATATTGGCGAAGATGAGATATTCTCAAATGCAGCAGCATTTCTGGAAACAGTATCACTCAGTGATTTAAATTGCCAAGCCGACACTGTGAGCATCCCCGAAGAAGGGTCGCAGCAATACTACGTAGTCTATGTAAAGTAAAAAAGAGCAGGACGAGCTCTAGGTAGGCACTAAGCACGCCAAGCATCCAACACCAGTAGTGCTTTCCATTTAATGCCCTTTTTATTAACAAACAATCAATATACATTAGCCTTTTAATCATGCACTTGTTGAGGTATTGGCTGGGCGTGGGCCACTTTGCTACCAGAGTAGGCAGGAAACCTGTCTAGCTTGTATTTAAAGATAGAATTATTGTTAAGACAAGGTTGGGTAAAAGGTAGAGGTGTGTATTCCTTGCTAAGAATGTCATCCAGCTAGGTAGCAGTAGGCGCCGCCTTGCCATAGGTACTGTCCGTGCAGTATACAGCCTATGACAATTGCCAATCAATATCAAATGTCCTTGTTTAAGAGCTCTTTTCCTTTGATAGCTATGGGGGACACTAGTAATTTTAGGGCAAGCAGGAGTACTACTCTGTCTAATCATAGCAAGGACGTTTACTATTTGGACATGGCCCCTTGCGTCAGTATCTCAGGCCAGCATCACCACACACCATAACTGGCCATCATGAGGGCAAACAGTTACGATTGAAAAAATTGGAGGGTTTCGCTTAGTCGCATCCCAGCTCTTTGACATTGTTTAATTTTATTCTGTAGACAAAGGATGCCGAAGCGGGCGCTAAACATATGCATGGTATCAGACTTTTTCTACCCTAGCATGGGAGGAGTGGAGAGCCATCTGTACAACAACTCACAATGCCTAATGCAGCGAGGGCACAAGGTGGTGATTGTAACACACGCGTACGGCAATCGACAGGGAGTACGGTACTTGGCGGGAGGGCTAAAGGTGTACTATATGCCGGCGGTGATAGTTTATAGCAATGCGTCGCTACCAACGTTTTTTGGAACGTTTCCTATTTTCCGACAGATATTCATCCGCGAGCAAATCGATATTGTGCACGGACACCAGGCATTCTCGACATTCTGCCATGAAGCAATCTTGCATGCACGGTCGCTGGGACTCAAGGCAGTGTTTACGGACCACTCGCTTTTGGGATTTGCTGATGCGTCGGGTATCTTGCTGAACAAGTTGCTAAAGTTTACGCTGTCGGATGTGCACCATGCTATTTGTGTGTCGCACACTAGCAAGGAGAATACTGTGCTGCGTGCGGCGCTGGATCCGCAGCAAGTGAGCGTTATTCCGAATGCCATTATTGCTGAGCAGTTTGAACCGGACCCTGGTTCTAGAGACCCCAATTGGATCACTATTGTGGTGCTTAGCCGGTTGGTGTACCGCAAGGGTATTGATCTGTTGGTGGTGGCAGTACCGAGGATCTGTCAGCTGTACCCGCGCGTAAGGTTTATTATTGGCGGGGATGGGCCGAAGCGCATAGATTTGGAGCAGATGCGCGAGAGGTTCATGCTGCAGGATCGCGTGGAACTGTTGGGATCGGTGAAGGCGGCTGATGTGCGCAGCGTGCTAGTGCGCGGCGACATTTTCCTCAACACCAGCCTAACCGAGGCCTTTTGCATTGCTATTGTTGAGGCGGCGTCCTGCGGGTTGCTGGTTGTCAGCACGAAGGTGGGCGGTATTCCCGAGGTACTGCCTAGGTATATGGTTACGTTTGCCTTTCCCGAGGAGGACGCTGTCGTTGAAGCCCTGTCGCAGGCTATTGCGCGAGTGGACGATCGGCCTAACCACCCGGAGCTATCGCCGCAGCGGTTCCACAGCCAGGTGAAGAAAATGTACTCGTGGCATAACGTGGCTGAGCGAACGGAGCGCGTGTACATGCAAATCATCGATATCGAGGAGCTGCCGCTTATTGAGAGGTTCCGTAGGTACTATGGATGTGGACTGGTGGCGGGCAAGATCTTTTGCCTTATCGCTGCTATCGACTTTCTTATTGGAGCTGTGCTGGCTTGGCTGTGGCCCAAAGAGCAAATTGAATTGGCTCAGCCATTTGCTTCGGAAAAGTACCAACACATCATCAACCAGAACCGACTGCACCATCACCAGCAGTGAGTACACTTTCTTTCTTCCCTTTCAATTTTTTATGTATTAATAATATTTTTTTGGAGTAATGTACTGGCGCATTGATTGCACCGAGCATCTTTTGCTCAATGTTCGCGATGACCCGACTAATAGCCCGCCTCGGCCGTCTCCCAGAACTGAGGCTAATGGCGTACAGAAGCGCGCTGGGCGACCACGAAGTACTACTTACAGTGCTGGGAGCATAGGGCCAGCCTCAGCACAGAGCTTGGCTAAGCACCAGGCAGCAGCTGTTGACCGAAACCACTTTGGGGAAGGGCCCCTGGTAGTTCGCTGGGCCGGGTCTCCCGACGGGTACCTCTTAGCTGGCGTAACACGACAGGGCGTGTACTTGTGGCTTGTAAAGCCGTTCGTGCAGCTCAGCAGTCTGATTTATGAGCCTGCTGAAGAGCTTGGGCAGTTTGTCGACGTTATTTGGGGCGTGGATGGTGGCATGCTGTTTGCGGTGACGTCGACGGGGTATATCTACGAGATTGCGGTTTATAAGCGCGACACACCTGCGCTGGAGTACCAGTTCTCGGCTCAGCACTATTATGTCCGTGGTCCGGGGGAGGCGGCGGGGATTAGCTCGCTGGGGATTGCACAAAAGAGGACGTTTAGGCTTCCTGGCACCGGCGCGACTGTGTGTGCGACGGCTGCGGGGCCAGATATGGCGATGGTTGCTACTCGCTCGCATGTTTATCGACTGACTTGGGAAGGCGCCGTGATATCTACTACTGCCGTGCGCGACATCTACGATAACCCGTTGGCGCAGCTACGCCAAATATTGTGCATAAGTGATGGAGGCTTGCGCACTGAGCTGCATTTGTTTAGCGATGGATCGGCTCATGTGCTGTTCTGTAGCGGCTCGGAGGCAGTGGTGCGTCCGCTCGAGCAGTCTGGCATCACTGTATTGGCTTATAATCCGACTAGCCGTATTGTTGCTGTTGGGACTACAGGCAGCGAGGTACTGTTGTACGCCGTGGCTAATCGAGAGCAGAGCTTGGATCTGATCACTCAGTGGGTGCTGGAGCACGACAAGGCGGCACATGTGGCAGCGCTTACGTGGACGCCCGATGGGTCGGCGCTGGTGTGCGGGTATTCGACCGGCCATGTAGTTATGCGGACAGTGCTGGGCTTTGAGCTGAACGCCACGCGGCTGAGCAGCCAAATATTACCTGAGTTTCTCGTACCATCCCCGCGCTTACTGCACTGGGCACCGGGTGCGACTCGGCTCTATGTGTTTAGCGACTGCGTGGCGGCCTCAGGCGACTCAGTTTGTGGGCAGCAGGCGGATGTGCTGCCGTTTGTGCGTGCTGCTCTCAACGTCATGGCCTGTGAGGGCAACTCTAAGCGCGTGTGCATGTTTTCTGACGACAAGGTGCTGCTGCACCACTGCGAGTTTGAGGCCCATGACTTGGCTAGCCAGCAGCCCGAGCTGCTGTGGCATGTGGCGCATGTACCGCCCGACTACATTAGTAGCAATTGGCCGCTTCGCTATGTGGCTACCGATGCCGATGGCTTGCATATTGCTGTGGCTGGCACGAACGGTCTGGCGTGTTTTAGCGTGGCCTCGCACAAGTGGCGTTTGTTTCGTAATCAGCAGCAAGAGGCGTCTATATCGTGTGTGGGCGGGCTTTTGTGGTACCGCGAGTACCTCATTGTGGCCAGCATTAACCACGAGTGCGGGGATTCCCCGCAGATCTTGTTCTTCGCAAGGACCCGGCCCTTAGACACTACAAGCGACCTGCAGACTGTGGTTTTGGAGTCGCCCGTAGTTGCTATGAGCTGCCACGACTCCATTCTCTTGGTGCTGTGTCGGAACAACGTGCTCTACCAGTACGCTATATTCGACGATATGAATTTTATTCAAGTGTCGTTCCGCTGCGAGATCGAGCTGAGCCAATTCGGCGTTGACCCCCTGCGTGTGCGCTCCTTGCAGTGGGTACCCAGTGCTCTGTTTGATGGGAGGCCGGCGTTTCTTGTTCACGAGGGCATTGCGCTCAAGGTCATTGGAGAAGAGCTGGGCGAGAGCGGATCCGTGGTGGTTAGCAACCGAGTGGAGTTTTCTATCACTAGTGGCGTCAATTTCGGCAACATGCACTCTACTGTGTGGTGGTTCAGTGGCACGCATTTGTACGCATCGCTTATTAGCTTGGAGGATTTCATGGATGGCGGGACTGGCCCGCTAGTTGATGGGGCTCGTCGGCGAATGATGAGGATCCGCCCCGAGTTCTTCCCCGTAGCCATTTCGGCTGACAAGGGCATGGCGGTGGGGCTGGACCAGGACTGGACGTTGGAAGAGCACGCAGTCATTGGGCTGGGCAAGCTGCCAATCAGGGCCAAGCTCTACTTGCACAATATCCTGGATCACATGCTGAGCGATGGGGCTGAACAGGACGCGCTAATGTATGCGGCGTGTTTCGAGCACTTGGAGTTTTTCTCTCATGCCATGGAGATCCTCTTGCACGAGGTATTGGAGCGCGAGATGGACCAGAGCCTGGCTATCAGGGGCGCTGACGTGGTGTTGCCGAGGGTGGTGGCCATGTTGGAGAATTTTTCGGCCTTCCATGAGATAGTCGTTCACTGCGCGCGCAAAACCGAAGCAGCATTCTGGTCGCACCTTTTTGCTTGTGTGGGTGGGCCCGAAAAGTTCTTTCGCTTGTGTCTCGATAGCAATCAATTAGAGACTGCTACGCAATCGCTCTTAATTCTGCAGACGCTGGAACCGGCCTCCGTCAATGAAGATAACATTTTGGCTTTGCTGCATAGAGTCGTGGCTGAGAAGAATAGGGAGCTGTGTTTGGAGATTCTGAGGTTTTTGAAAATGACCTCGGAATCTGATCCCGCTATGAATAGGCTCTTGGGTAGGTTGCGACAATTGTGAATATATTAAACTGTCAGAATTGCTGAATGCCGCTTTCCTCTGGGATACACCAGGAATGTACTGGCGAATAGACCTATCATGATGCTCAGACACGTGGTAATCATCTGCATCGCCAGCTGCGCCCCCTGGGCTCCATCTTTGCTCAGCAGCGAGGAGAACCCGCGTACACCAACGCTACCGGGCACCAGGAACATCTCGCCGGGCAATAGGATCATATAGGCCGTCTGTCCAGTAAATTTGCTCCAAATGTTGGCCACCAATCCCAAGACGAACGAGGCGACAACGGGCGCGAGATCATCCAATAGTAAATGAAACTTGAAAAGCCAAAACACGCCGTAGCTAACGCCCGCTACTATGGTTACGCTAATCCAGTGTCGCCAGTGGATGTTGACCAGAACGCTGATACTTATGATACCGAGCGGGAATGAGCCGAACCACGTCCATTTTGATAGACCCCGGCACTGCATCAGATCCAGTAGAGTGTCTACTTGGTGGCCGGCCATTTGGTTGTGAATCTGCACGCCGATCAGCAGACCATAGGCGATGATGAATGCGAGCAGGAGTGCGTAGAATATACGAACTGTGCCGGCAATCATATGCCTCGAGGACAGCTCTATGACTCCCGTGGTCATTACCAGGCCCGGCAAAAGAACTACGGTGGCTGAGAGCGAAGTTGCACCGAAGCAGCCCCACTGGGAGAGGGCGGCGCCGAATAGCCCGGTGAGGATGGAGACAGAGACTTCAAAGAAATTCGTATACCCGCTGAATTTTTGCGCCGCCAGATTAAGACACCCCGCCATCAATCCCAGGGCTAGTGAGATACCCGAGTCCTTCCACGACCCGTCAAAGCAAACCAAGCAGAGTGTCCATGAGATAACGCCCCAGTTCAATATCTGCCAATACCAGGCGTAAATCGGTTTAGCCGTCATTATTTCCTCTAAAAGGGGCACCGCCATGGGGATATCGATCTTTCCGTAGACCACGCGGCGCAAAAGCTGGTTCGTCTCATCCAATCTATGCATATCCCAGCCATTAGCGCAGCGAATAACTTTGGTCTCTGATGTGTGCGTAACTGAATCCTCAAACGACAATAGAATAAGACCGGGAATTGCCGATACCGTTACTTCCAGGTCCAGGAGCCGCGCTATTCTACCCAGGTTGTCTTCCAAGTAATGTAGGGGCGATCCATACACCATTAAGGCCTTGGATAGGAGGATTAGGAACCGCTGATGCAGAAGAAGGAGATCAATGGCGTGAACTATGTTCTTCTGCTCGACTAACTTTGTGGATTGGTCTGGGATCCCCGTTTCGGGCATTGTGCTGAGATCGCCCGTTATTGACGATACGCTGGGGCGGCGAGTCAGTGCTAGGGGTGTGCATGATGCAGAGGCTAGTCTCTGGGAACTAGCCCATGGCAGGGCTTCGCTGAGATGTCGGAACGGGGTGCCCGCTGCTAATGGCGAATTGATAGGGGATGGTGTGGATCGAGGTTTGCTGGAGAAAAACCCAGATGCGTGCCGTAACCCGGGTGATCTCGCCGCGGTGTTCCGTGATTGCGGTCGCCAGGAGTGAACGGCCGAACGCAGTCGGCCTTTGCGACGACGCAGTCCGGAGATAGTGTTCGTGGTTGTGGATACCCCCCGCTCCATATCAGCCCACATGTCGCCGTCCGGCAGGGAGTCCCCGCCCTCAATATCCGACTGCTGTTGCTTGTTGCCCAGCCGTTTTCCAACACGGTCTCTTGATGGGGCTGGTGACCCCAGTGGCGTTGACTTGCGATCCAAGTGCACCAGCCTTAAATACTGCGACATCAATCCCGGCCGTTGCCCTGCACCGTCTAATTGCTTATCGCCGGCTTCGATGTCGTGCTTTTCTCCCATTCCGGGTACCAGTACTGTGGCTGGATCCGGCCGCAACTTTATCTGACCGACGTTGCTCACCATGCCTGTTGGGCATTGCAAATCGGCTGGCTCTCGATCGATCCCCTGGATATGGTGTGCGGCTGAGGACAATAATCGTTCGATAAACCTATGCGGACTAAAACCACTGACTACTGTTGGTTTTAGGTCAACTGGGTTGGCTGGCAGTCTGTGCATAGGTTCTGGTGAACCGGAGCCCGCTGGGATATGCTCTGAGGAGCTGGCGCTTGGATCGGCGGACTCTGCTTCTGGCGACATCTTCCCCCCCTCCTGTGGAAAAATTATTCTGAAACGCAAGGTGTGGAAAATGAGATCAGAAGGGAAAGAAGAGCGAGGTTGGACTACACTGCCTAATTATCGGCGGCTGAGAGGTTTTGCGTGAGAACAGGGTTATTGGTTTTTGCTTCAATCCTTTTTAGGACGAGAATATTTTTTTGTGTCGATCCTTTAGCCTTAAATTAGTGGTTACACTTGGTTAAAAGAATTGGCTGATAACGGGGTTACTACCAGTGCCCCTCCCCTTCATGCGCGAAAAGGATCGGAATTAAAGCAGTTCTAGATCAACTTGTAATCTTAAAAAATATGGCCAACTCTAGACAAGCAAGGTAATACTGACAGCTGTGGGGGATTGTGGTTAGATATTCGATTAATGTTTGGGCTCTTTGCTGCTAGTCTTTTTACATACTCGTCAGTCGCGAGACATTCTTGGCCTCATATAGTCTTATTTTCTTTTTTTGTGCAGCAAAATCAGAGTATTGCGGTTTCTGAATGTGTAAAAACATTCAAAAGCACCCCCCAAACACCAGTCATCTTAATGGCGTTGACTGGAGACAATGTCAGCTGGCCGCAAAGCGTCTACAAAGCCAGCAAAGACTGTGCACATAATTTTCTTGCTGGGCTAGGACCTACAAAGATTATCCTGCCACCTGAATGCTTTGCAAGGCAGCTTTATAAAAAGATGGGCGCCTAAGGAAATGAGAGAATTTGTTCTTCTCTCTTCTCTATTCTTTTTGTCCCTCTTTCTGTTACTCTCGTATAGTCACTGTGGAATACACACCACTGATACTAAACCAGGACATGCTTTCGTGTCTTTCACCTTCCGAGGATTCAGGCTTGGCCACAGAAAGGAGCATACCCAATGACCCGTATTCTAATGTGACGTACAGTGTGCACATACTGTCAACCGAAGATATTACCGTTTGCTATGGAACAATCGCTGTGACCACAGACACTTCTCCTCAAGACATTGAGATCCTAGCAAGGAGCAAGATAGAATCGCTCATGGAAAAGGGAAAATTAGAGCAAGTTCAATCGTTTGGTTTTGTAGGCGAGCACATGCTAGCTGTCGATAGGCCAGAAATGGTATCCAGACACAAAGAGGACTATGGCATTTTGTATGTGTACTTTACCGATTCAAGCGGTAAATGCATACTTGTGAACACCTCGAGATACACAGAAAATGAAAAATGCAAGAATTGCATTGCAACTTCGACCTAATGGACTTACCATTGAACTCTAAAGCCTAATGTATGCCTCTGAGTAGATCCAATGGGTATGTTGCCAAGTATGGTTTGCTATACTTGGTGCCCTAGTAAATGATGCTCAAGTTAGTTTCTAGATACTGTAGACCCAATTTTTTTACTGGCTATTCTAATAGATCATACTACTCATAGGTAACAATAGCGGAGATGCATATCTCCATCGTGTATGTTCTGTTCCAGCAGCCCATATATTTCCAGATGCTCAGTTTGGAATAAATTAGCGCACTTTCAAAAATAAAAAAAAACAACTTCCCTTAAAGTTATCTTTTTCCATTTTTTACTTGGGCAGACATGTCGACCAAGGCGGACATTCGGCAGCGGTTTAAAGAGCTAGAGAGTCGCATAGATGGGCTAGTACAGCGTATTTGCCCCACTGATCGGCGCAGTACGCAAGAGCAGAGTTCTGAGCCTACTCATGTGCCAGAGGAAAGCGAGAAGGGTATCCAGCTGCCCATTCCACGTACTAGCGATCTAGCCGAGGCAGTGCCAGACATTAGAATTCCAGGCATCGCTCCAACGTCTAGGCCGCTCATTACGCCAGTCATACAAAGTGCCGATACAAAGGCCAGCGACGCCCCTACTCCATTGTCCATAGTCGACAGTGGTAAAGGTGACACAATTAATGAGCTTATTGCTGCCCTCGAGGCACCACTAGTTGCTACAGGCCAAATTGAAGCAGCCATGCTGAAGAAAGTGGCTTTCGAGGATGCGCAATCGTGGGCTCAGTGGTGGATCGATATTGGAGCAGGCTATGGGGATGCACAGACCTTGATTGCTACTCGGTCTATTGGACCGTGGTTCGGTCGCTCGGTCATTGGCAGCGCGTCACAGGTTTTGCTAGGTAGCGGTATTGAAGCTCATGTTTCAGAGTCCGAGTTTCTACGCGTAGTCCAGCCCTATGTGGTGCCAGCTTCTCACTCTATGATTAGCGCACACTCTGCTTGGAGCTGTGTAGTTGCCATTATAGGCGTGTTGGGCGGTCGCAGCCATGCAAACGCCAGCTCGATAAGTGCACTGACACTAGCCTCTAGGCTTTTGGAACGGGCCGTATCGCAGGGCCAGTTGGACCCGCAGCGAGTGTTGGAGATGGTTAGCCACTCAGAGCAGATATCGTTGGAGACGAAGAACAGATGGACCGAGTACTTGCAGATTGCTTGCACCTTGCCAGAGCGCGTAGCTAATCGAATCGACCCGCATTCTATTCCTCAGATGCTACTTCCTCGACCGTACTTTTCGCGACTTGCCAAAGCTGCTGTGAGCTGCTGTGGGCCCGAAGTCCCTGTGGATCTAATTGTAGACCTGTGTGCAAAGATCTGTCGTGTGGGACAAGTCGATGTGCTATGCACCGAGCTTGCAGCCGCCTTAGCTACGAGTGCCAATGCGTGTCTCGCCTCCTCCGAGAATGATGTTGCCGATGACATATCACCGGTTCTTCTGCATCTAGCTTGGCTTTTGACTCGAATTCCCCTGCCGCTCCGCGCTCGCGTCATCTCGGGTATAGTTGGGCAACTCGACCTGATGGGGAGCAAGTATTTTGCAGCCAGTTCCCAGTGCAGAGCGGCCGAGAGATTGCAGTTCAGCTACCAGCTGACGTTGATAGTGTGCGTGATACTGCATGGCTTGCTTGACGCCGATAGCAGCTCAGCAGGCACGATTGATGAGGCTGTCTCTAGCATAATTATGCGGACTGACGGCGCAGCTACTGGTGGAGCGAGCGTTAGGCCAAGCTCGATTGCTACTATACAGGCGCTTGGGCTCTCACTGCAGTTGCTCTCTGGCAAGTACCACTCCAATGCTCAATCAGATTCGCTGCTAGAGGTGCCGGACCTTGGCCAACGCTTGTTTGATGTCTTGCCCAAGCGAACATTCCCTGACCTGATATTGAATGCACTGACGCAAGTACTCATTCCTGCGTGGTCGTTTTCCGATACTGTTGCGCACGCGCGTATGGACGACATCAAGCCACTCACTGCGTTGATCCTGATGTGCGTCGGCGCTCTTTCGGCTGAAGAATGCACGGAGCTTTCAGTAAGTAGCGAGTTTAGCAGGGCAATTCCAAGATTTTTGGATGCACCTACTCCACTAGTCAGGCTGTCAGGGATCATTGTTGCAGACTGTATCATTAGCTCTGCTCATGTTCCTAAGCGGAACGCTGCTGTTAACGATCCGGAGGAACCCGATGGCAAAATCGACTTTGGGCTAGACGATATTATTCGAGACGCGCAGCACACGACTCAGCCAGTTGTCAAAGCCAGTGCCGACTATATCATTCAGACTCGTCGATATGCCCGGCCGATCGAGCAGCAGTGGGCTGATGCAGTGACAGCGGGGAGGGAGGCCGGCGATGCTGAGAATCAAGCCGAAAAGGGCGGGTCCATGGCTGATGCCGTTGAGTTTATGCGTGCCTATAGCGGAATCGACGACAGCGATGCCGATGTGGTCTATGCGCCTAGGCAATCGAGCCTAACAGCAGAGCCTGAGCTCAGCAGTGGTTATATCAAGCCGCGGAAGCCAGTATTTTTGCGCGACTGCCTGGCGTACCTCAAGAACCACAAGGACGACACTGAGCGCGCCAAAATCGGACTCTTTGCATTAGCCGACAGCATCGAGCGAGCCAACGCGAAGAGTGTGGAAGAGCTGTGGCTGAAGATTGCCAACAAGGTGCTGTACATGTATAACCGCGGATCAGAGGACTTGGATTGGGCTTGGGACTCTGAGCGCCAAAAGACTCTGGTGGCACTGGCTGTCAAGCTGCCTGAACAGCTTGGCCCCTTTTTGGCTGATCGGTCGTGCGACAGGAACTTGACTATTAAGGACCGCGAGATTGTGTTTTCGGCCATCGCCACAGCCTGTCTGCAGCTGTCTGGACACGAAGATGTTGTGCAGAGCGGTAACAAGCAACGGGCGCTAAAGCATGGTGTGGCTGATATTGCAGCGCAGATATTAGGCGCCGCTGAGGTTGAGGATGCGACTAGCAAAGGCGCTGGCGGCGGGGCCTTGGGCTTGGGAACTGTTGTGCGGCGCTCGCGTCGCCTGGATCTACTGACCAAGCCCAGCGCTGCGGGTGGTGCCCAGCCTAGCAGCCATATTCAGTCTATGCAGCGCAAGTATGCCAGCATAGTTGGGCCAGCGTTTTTCTTCCCGCTTATTGCGCAGTATGGCAAGAGCGACATGACGTCGTCGTTCAGCGATATTCGAGGCGATGCCAGCCAGCTAGAGCGCTACATCAATACGTTGGCAGTTATGCTGTATACTTCAGGCAGCGCCACGCACCAAATCACTATGAACCGGGAGTTCTGGGACTTGGCCAAGCTCGTGAGACGTATACCTTCTAGCTCGCGGAACGTTAGTCAGTCGCCGCCAGTACTTGACGCGCTGCTATTTGGTATTGACGTTATATTGAGCCCCGAACGTGCACTTAGTACGCCTACGCTGGCTCGCGAGTTCCGCAACGACATCGCTGACACTCTGCATTGGATTAACTCCCTCATTGAGCAGGGGCTTTTGGGTCAGTCGGCTATGGCTCATGCGGCGCGCATTGTCTCAAGGCTCCAGGAGATCCAAGGCGAGGTGTATCGGCGAATGACATCCAGTGACTTTGACCAGTACACGTCTATTCTCTAAGTATTGGGGATTTGAAAAATATTATTCTGGGCATTCGACGTTCTGGTTCAATGTGACGATGGGTTGCTTCAGCCAGCCGAGATTACTGACGTCGACTTTGATCTGGAAGCGGATAGTTAGTGCACCTGGCCTTCCCTCTATCGCCTGGCTGGCATTTACGGCTGACTTTGGAGCGCACTTTCCAAATAGGTCGGTTAGGGCCGGGTCACTCATATCCGAGGTCAGGTAATTAATGGCAGCAGTTTCCGAGTGGAACTGGAGACGCAGCGGAGGAACGCTGATATGAGTCAATGAGGTATCGATGACCTTGTTGCCAGTGACGCCATCGAATCCAGAAACAAAAACTTTGGAAATCTTCAGAGGGTAGAAATTACCACTGTGTATCTCGTAGTTTATCCTCAGTGGCATATTGAGGCCAAACACGCTGTTGGCTTCGTCATAGGTGACTTTGGCAGGCTCTAAAGCGGATAGGCTGCTGATTGAGATTGAGGGGATGCGTGGCCATGCAAAGAAGCTGAGGATGGCACCTAGGAGCACGGACACGAATCCAATGGCTACGCAGTAGCGGGCAGCGCAGCAGCAGAAAGGAAACTTACTCATGATGGGTCCATTACCGTTATCCTCGATATCAACAAAGGCGCCATTGATGACGTCGTTGCCTAGGCCACGTTTTCGGGAGGGATCGAATACTACGGGTCGGAATAATCGGGCCTCCCGCTCTGTCTTGTCGCTGCGCAGTGCGTGGGCTAGCCGCTGGAGCTTGCCGCCATCGGCCTTTGCTCTTTGCTTCTCGTCGGCGTAAGCACCAGGAGCTAGCAGACCATTGAATTCCTCGCCTTCACGGATATCGGATGCTAGATCAAAGGGCAGGTGTTTGCGGAAACTGTGTGGGGAGGTGTGCTCGCTGCTGTAGGAGGATCGGACGGAATCTACTGGCTGGTCTCTCCCTACTGCGTGGGTGGGACGGTGGCTGTGAGGCGTGAGCTTGGATATGGCGCGCACTAGTCGCTTGGGCAGCGGCATGGGTGCACCTTCGTTGTCGCCTTCTTTTGGTGCCGGGGGATCTGCATTAGCAGTTTGCTTGTGCGTACCACGGCGACGCATCTTAACTGTGTCTCCTCGCTGTAGCTTGGCGACATCTACCATGGTGGTATTCAGGTCCTGTGTATCTGGATCGTCCTCGTTGACTGCGAGCTCCTGTGGTACCAAAATGGAATTCTGCTCAGCGGCAGCAGCACGGCGGTGGTGTGCGTACATCATTTCGCCTAGTCGAGCAGCGCCAACGCGAACTGCAGGCAGCTTGGCGGGGCCGCGCTCGAATCCCATGACGACGGCTTGTACGGGAGATTGGCTGGGATCAATATCTTCCTCGCTGGCATCGCTGTCGCTGTAAGAGTCAGTGTACAGGTCGCCGTATATGCGACGTGCTCTAAGTTCGGGGTAATGGCGCAGCTTGATATTGGGCAGCGATGCAAGGGGTTGTCGCGGGGCAGGCTCAGTGGCGGCATCAGTGGACCTGGTTAGTCGCGGGATGTGGACTGTATCGTATTCATCGTCGGGGGCTATGGTGGGAGTGAAGATATCTTCGACTTTGTTGCCACTGGGTGAAGCGATCGAGTCGCTGCTGTTTACTATACTCGAGCCAGCCACGCTATTTTTCGCGGTATATTCGCTTGACGACGACATGAGAATAACAACTCTGGAAAGATTCGGATTGAAAATGATAATGTGAGACAAGACTTGGTGTGAGCCTTTTTCCCCAACTATTGTTGATGCACATGTACTCTACATTGCAGTGGCTGGGGGGTGAGAGGACCATGTTGGTTTTATTTAAGCAAGTCGATTCTCCACAAATATTTTAGGGGTGGTGTGTCACAAAAAAAGCCTTTTCTCCACACTCTCCTCATGGCATTACCAACACAATGAGCTCTCAACACAATGAGCTCTTTCTAGTAGCGAGTGTGAGTGAGCGTAAATAGTTTAAAAGTCCGCCAGGGCGAACATCAATATTGTTTATTGATAAAAGTATGAAATCGTTTCTAAGCGATAAAAAATGCTGAACTATTCAACAAAAGAGCAACGAGTTTCCGTTAGGGTCCAAACCCAAGCCAGCTGGGTAAGGAGTAAGGGTCTTCCTTGAAACAATAATGGTTAGAGCAATAAAACCACGCTAGGGGCCTTTCCCAATCTACCCGAAAGCCTATTCGGCGGACTCTACCGAATTTTTCTGGGGTGGCATTTAAACGACAGAATCTGATTAAAATATCACGACTTTTTCACCGCTTTTTTCATTTTAGAGCTCGCTATACTGTATTATTTTGGCACCATTTTATCAACAAAAACTCCAATGGATGCAAGCTACTTTTCAAGCGTATTCTTCTACACTTTAAATTGCAGAATATGGAAAATGAACTAATGCAGCAAATTAAAGAAAAGATTCAAGAAAGCATTTGATTTGTCTCAATACAGTCATAAAACTATTAGACATACTACTGGGGCGCCTCACCCACCATACAGCTGGAGTATTTGAAAAGAACTTCGAGCTCGGACGCCCTAATACCAAGGAAGGCGCGACTAAACCATGCATTAGTTTTAAGCATGTTATTGGCTACTACTCCATCCTCATCCATGACACCGCCAGTATATCCGCCCGCTTGGCACCTCTCTAGATAGAGCACATTGCACTTCCTTGCAATCTCCAATGACTCTTTGACGTGCCCAATAATAACCGCTGTGTGAATGTCCCGCAGCCACTTTTTCGTCAGAGCACACAACTCGTCAAGAGTCATAGTCGATATGCCCCTTCCAGTAGCAACGCGTACGGAACATAGATCACGCTTTGTCACTACCTTGAACATCTTGCCCAAAGCAAAGCCCGTCACATCGTCTACATGCATACACGCCAAGGTGCTAAGAAAATAGCACAGCAGAGGCGCAGGTACTGTGGTATCCTGCTCATCTCTCAGCTGAAGTCGGGTTAAAAGATCCTGTTGCCTCTCTTCAAGCTCAGAGCCAACACACTGGAGGAATTTACGCGTAGCCCTTAGGTGGCTAATGGTCACCAACTTAAATCCCTCTAAATTACCCAAGTCGAATCTGAAGCTCTCAAGTGAGACGCCTGGGCGGATGGGTGAGCAGCCAAAGATGTCCTCGTAGGCAATCGGCAAAAAGTCCACAGATACAAATGCAAACCGCGCAAAAAGTACCAATACACGTGCCGAAGAAATTGTGACTTTGCTAGTGATGGCCAAGCAAGTGGGCAGAGTAGCTGTGCCAGCATTTAGGGTGGCTGGACAAGTGCTAATGGGTGACTGAGCAGCTGACGCAACAGGGAGGAAGTCAGCGCCACTTGTGGTACTCCTGGAAGCAGGCGCGGGGCCAGAGACAACAGCAAGAGCCTTTAACAGAGCACGTGCTCTACGAGTAGTGCCGGATGGCCCAGATGGAGCGTCCAATGTAACGACTACAGTTGCATCACACGTAGTTGCAGCTGGCTGAGTGACTAAAGCATCCGGACAAGAGTGAGCTCCCAAGCAAGCATCTGAATCAACAGGTGTGGTTCCAGAGGCGATGGATATAGCGGGGGCTGTGGGGTTGGCTAGGGAAGCTGCACCAAGAGAACCAGGCAACTATTCCAATTGAAAAACCCTTTCATCAAGCGTGTTGACGGCCTGCGATAATCGGTGGAGCTTTCGTTTCATAGTGCGCTGGTCATTGTATCTGGCCAAGTGTCGGAGCTTCGGGCTCGTTGCAATCGCTGAAGTTTGGGGACTCCATCGCTGTTCAAGAGGCTTTCATAGACTGATACAAAGGTAAAAGTAGTTGTTAAAATATTGGCTGACTAAAGTGATAAAGCAATAGTGTGCAAAGTTGGATATGTAGGGAAAGAGAAGAGAAGCAAGCGAAGAATTGCAAGAAAGGAGCATGTCAGTTTTAGACAACGTCTGCACAGCCATTTTTCCCATTTTGGACCAGCATATCCTGCAGCAATTTTTCTTTACATCATAAGCCACACGTTTGGCTGGAGGACCATGAGTACAGAGTTGGCCAAGGACCAAATGGTAACTACATACTACCAAGGAAGACATGAGCACCGCCAGCACTCGAGTTACAAAAGAGCGGTGTATTTACATAGAGGATTTTTTAGCGCTTACTTAAAGCCTTGGAAGCAGCCGTAACTAGACTCAAAACTAGTGCACACAATGTGTTGGTAGGTAAAAAGGAGGCTTGCAGATGAGGTAAACAATGGTGATGCCCCTTGATTTTTCTTTACTTTTTTTTGCAACAATGGTGGAGCAGGGGTGTCTCAGCACTTTAAAAGCCAAGGCATTTTTTTGATTCTCTAGCAATAGCTGGCTATTACATAAAGCAGCAACATGCTAGCGCCATGGTCATATGAGGGTGTTTGTTTGTAGCACATTAATGGAGAAGATAAGCAGCCATATATACCTCGCAACAATTGCTACTTCTTTTCTCTTTTTCCAATTTTGATTAGGCTTTATCTACATTCAACGTACTATTTTCGTCAAAGAGTGGCTTATTTTGTTTCCTATTATTTGTGTTTCATGCACATAGCTGTTGACCCAACATATTCTAGCTGGTTTGATACAATATACATATGAGTGTAAATCCAATATGTAATGAAGAGATTGAGGGGATTAACATTCGTAAGGATTGGCATGTCATGGCAGGGTCTGGAGTAGTCACCATTTATGCTATCAAGTGTTAGTATCAATCTTGCTGACATGCACATTATGCTAGTCAGCTGTGACTCGTATAGCACACTTTGGTTCTGCTGCAAACCATGGGCATTTGCTCATCTCAGCTGTAAACAAATTATCGGCACAGCCCGCAATATCAGCCGAGTTCAGCCGTCAAAGGTGGCCAAAGTAAAATCAATTCAAAAGGCAGTTTTAATGATGCAGTGTTGTGTTGATTATTTTTTACAGCTTCTAGCGAGCTGGCAGGATGTTTGGCAAAGGCCGTGCACCAATATGCAGGACCACAGAGTGGATCAGCTGGTTCCAATACTCGCTGGATGCTCGGGTGCGCTTTTTCGTTGTGAAATTTCATGCGTAACACTCTGTTCTTGATAACTAGAGCACAAACATACATTGTAAAGTGACGACATAACATAAATCCAAAACATACGGACGATAGGCACACAGTAAAAAAGGTCGGTTAGTTTGCTGGGATCTGGCGCACAGGCACAGTGATGGGCATGCTGAGCTGCTCCAAGTGGAGCTTGTCGTCTTTGATGCGGCCATGGTTGCATACGCAGAAGTCGTTGCCCAGCATAATATCCCTTGTCATGTCATTGGTGCCAGCGCTGCCCTGGACGATCTTGAAGCTGTGTGTAAAGGTCATATTGCCGCAGACAAACGGCAGGCCTATGACCTCGCCCATGACCGGCCAGCTCTTGCCGCCGCTGCTCCATACGCGCGAGTTGTTGGGTACGGAAATGATATGCATGCCCATGATCTTTGCCAGCTGCAAAGAAATTAGCGATGTCTGCAATGACGACGACACAGCTGCCTCAATCTTATGACCTGCCAGTTTTACGTTGAAGACGTACTCGCCTGCGATTTTGCCAGTGTGCGACGGCATATGCTGCTGCTGCTTGGGCTTTGTCTGGGCATTGCCAGAGGCCGGCGCAGAACGTATGACGCTCAGCGAGCCCTTTGCGGCAAGCTGCGCGGGGCTGCTGCCGCCATTAATGTTGAGAGCGCTCACGTGGAAGTTTGCATCACTAACGTCGGCAAAGGACATAGGGCGGCCAATGTTGTCAATGGACGAAGTACGCGCCTTTGTGAAGCGCGGCGAGTCAAGAGCAGGCAGCGCCAGGCTAGTGCGGGGGAGCTTAGGCAAGGTGGCAGCGTGAGAAGTCGTGGCACGGTTGGCAGCTGCAGCAGCACGAGTGGCAGCAATTTCTCCGGCCTACAAACAGCAATTAAAATGCAATTTAGCAATCTGGCTCTCACGGGTACCAGAACATAGTCGATATGTGCGATCATTCGACCAGGGTCGAAAATAGCAACAAAGATCCAGGTGGACAATTCCACGGTGGCCTGCAACCCTCGTGCAGATGCACAAAGCTCGAGTCTTCAAGCAAGCAGATTGCGTGAGAAGCCGCAAAAAAGAGCATAGGCGCACATGCACGGGTGCTGAGAGAGCAAAGGCAACAGGGATTAGGCTGGGGGCATTTTGAGATCGCTTAGGAAAGCGATGAGTACTTACCGAGCCAGCAACAATCATAGACTGTGGAGCTGTCTTGCGGCGCTGATCGGCAACCCGAGTATCGCGGCGGCCGACGGTCTGCGACGTAGGCAGCGATGGCGACTGGGTCGGCGAGGATGGCGGAGAGCCCAGGGCTTTGCGCGCAGTGTTGGCTGGCTGGTGGCGAGAAAAGTAGCCAGCTCCGCCCTCACTGGTTTTGTTTTCGGCAAAGCTGCTGCTGTGCTGGTTGCGCCTGCCCCCGTGGCCCGTGCTGTGGCTGCTGCCGCTGCTGCTACCACTGCTCGACGTCGCTGTAGCTGTGGATATCGGCGACGAATCCACGCCGCCATACCCCGCTGCGCTTCTCGCGCGCACTTGCACCGAACCAGCAGTGTTGTTGCTCTGTGGCGTCCGCCGCGTAGTAGCAGAGCTGCTGGGCGTGCTATTCGCTGCCACCAAGCCGGTGCTGGCGGCAATGATTGTCGATGACGACGACGACTGGCGCTGGTGGGCCATCCAAGCAGGCGGTGCTGATACTCGAGTCATATAGTCGACGCGGCGCCGGCACTCGTCGCGTAGCTCGCCTAGAATCTGGTCTAGTGCCATATTCTCAGGGAAGAGTCGCCGCGCCTCGCCCTGGAACCCGTCGATTGTTTCTAAGAACGCCTCCATTTCGCCGACTTGGTCAGCGATCGCCCTAGCCGTTTGTGTAGCTGCTACAGCGCCGCCGCCACCACTTGTTCCTAGCTTGTTCAGGGCTGTCCGACTCACGTTACCTGCCGAGGACACGGGAGTGGCGGGGGCGTAGGAAGAAAGCTCCGACTCGCTGGCAATCCCGTCCAGGACGCCTACGGCCAGGCCGCCCTTCTTTGCCCGCAGCGAGTGCTTTATATCGTCAGCGTCTGTCTTGGCCTTTGAGCGGAAAAATGGCACTCTCATTTTGCAAATGAGTCCTCGAAAAATAAAAACTTGGAATGTGAATGCGCGCGCGAACGAGCGAGTAGTGGTGAAAAAAATATGGCCCCCAAGCGAGCTCAGTGGTCGTATCGGACACGCTTAAGTAGTTGGGTGCTCCACGCTGAGGACACCTGTGTACCCACGGTAGGAGATGGAAAGAGTGTATATGAGAGCCAAAATATTGCGCTAGCGACTGCGAGGCGTATAAAAGATAGTGTGGGATTATGTGTTTGAAAGAACGCGGCGCTGGGTAGAGAGAAAGAGTAGAGATAAAGGTGGTGAACGCGCTTGCGAGCCTTTTACGCCTCCCTCCTCCCCACCAGCGAGGTTTATATATTGGGCTCATTGCAGCTGCCGAATCCGAGCAACAAAGGCAGCCGGGGGTGGGGTCTGCGCGGGTGAGGGGGGGTAGGGACAGGCCCTGCCTTTCCATTTACATTCTGTAAGCCCGATTCGAAATGACCTGTTCTATTTACACATTTTCCGCCAGAAAAAAAGCCTGCTCCTCTTTAATCCAAAGCGTATTGTTTATTTATAGCACTTTTGACTAGATACCCAATGATAAAGAAATAATACGTTATATTGGAGGGAGTAAAAGGATATCTACTAGGTCCTCCTTTGTTGCCCATCAAACATCCTTGCTAGCTCCAGTACTCTCTTGCTTACATTCCCGCCTCCTCCTCTGCCGCCACCAGGACCTCGCGCCGCGCTTGCCGCGCCATTGTCTTTGGCGTCAGTTGCGGGGCCACCTGTCACCAGCCCTGTCGCTGCTGTGGCCCTATCAGTGCAAGCCGGGCACACTGAGCTGCCGTGATTTCTTGGCAATGCTGCCACTGCTGCTACGTGCCGCGGGCTATGCGCTGCCGGCCGCCCATTGCTCCTACTGCATGGAGAAGCCCCACCACTGCTTGTAGTTGCCGCCACCGTCGTTGTCTTTGCCGTAGTAGTAGTGCTAGTGGGCATTGGTGGTGGAGGAGGCGCCGGAGGAGGCGGCGGCGGCAGGGTCTTTGGCGGTCCTTCAATACAGGGTCCATTGCCTGGGATTAACCCCAGCGCCAATCGCTCCTCTGCGCGATGATCGGCGCACTTGCTTTGCTTTGCTGGCATGTCGCTCAAGCTGCTGCAGGCTGGCATACGCGAAGCGCGCATCTGATCGTCCGTCCGAGCAGGTGTTTGGCTGCTGCTGTTAGATGTATCCGCAGAACGTGCCTCGTGGTCGCCTGCCTGGCCCTGCATCAATCGAGTGCGTGTACATGTTTCGTCACCTGTCTCGCGGGCTTCTTGGACAGCCGTCACTATTTCTCGTGCAGTCGTGGCATCGCTCTGAGCACTGTCGCTCACTGCTGCATCCTCTTCGTCATCACCGATGCAGCTGCTGTCCTGGGCTTCCTCGTTGTCCAAGGACTCTGCTGCAGACGACTGCGGGGTCAGATTCATAAATCCTCTGATTGACAATGTTGCTCCCCGCCGATGATGAACCGGCTGCTGCCTCTTGTTTTTGTCCCCGCCATTGCAAAGATGCTCTCGCCGCGCACCCCGACTACCCTGCGCTCTGAGGGCAATTGTAGCGCCGGCCGCTGCACTGTCGCTTTGGTATCCGGAATGTTGTGCCTGCTGAGGGTTGAATCGAACGGGCTCCTGGCGACAGCTCCTTTCCAGGCCAATGCACTGCTCACCGCATACGTCTCTGACTCTCAGCCGACATCTTGAGCATTCAAATGAATTGTACCCAGGTAGCGGTCCGCCTCCATTCCACTGCGCCCGCCTCTCGCTGTAAATAGCCATTGTCAAAAAGCTCAATTGCCGGTTGGCATCTTGTGCCCACTGAGAGAGCTGTCGCAGCATAAGCCACTGCTCGTCTAGCCGCTCCCGCATAAGCATTTTCAGCTCGCCTACTTCGCCAGCTGCATGTCCTATCCCTCCCATATGCGGCTCTGTCATTACGGCTGTTGCCTCAGTGGTGTTGCCATTATCCCACTCTTGGCTAAACACCCAATCGCTGGATGTTTGCTTCATAAAAGCCCAGTCGCTGTCTTGCTCAGCTCCTAGGAGGGGCGCAGGGTAGCCAGGTTGGCTGTCTGTAACTGACTCTAGTAGCGTTTCTTGCCGCCGCCTCACTGACGCTCGACGACGGTACATAAGGATAGCGTCGATAATACCGGATGCAGCGAAAAGCAAAGGCAAAAGGAGTGGAAAGATAAGAGGAACCAGTGTGAACGAGTGTGTTGAAGACTGAAAAAAGCTGTTGCATGGGCAACTTTCCCTGAGAGAAAAGTGCTGGACCGCATGCCGAATGGGTTTACTCACTCCCTGCTTTCTTTTTCTTTTCTTTTTGCCATTTGGTTTCGCCTACATTGTTCTAAGGACCTTTTTTTTCTGGTGGCTTTGAACACAACAAACTTGGTATATTTAGAATCGTTGTGAAAACCCTTTTCAATAGACAATAGGCTAGACACTATTATTATTGCTACAAAATACAGACGACAGGCGGTTCCGTTTAGCAGACTCGTATCGGCTCATAGCCGCATTCTCTGCCAAAGACCTTGATCCAGATGAAATCCGATGGTCGCTGGACGAGTATCCGCTATTACTGTTTTGTGCGCCGCAATATCTGAACTTGGCGCCGCTCCATAGCAAGCATCTTATTATCCAGCATTGTCACGTCCTCCATACACCTAGCAGTCTCCATTTCGGCCTCTTTCATTCTTTCTGTGGCCTCACGCTGGCGTATCTCGACCTTTTGCAGCGTATCTACCAACTGGGCTCTCTGCCACGCCACATAGGCTATGTTACTTTGTGCGCGCTCAATATGCTGCATGAGCTCCTTTATCTGCGCCTCCTCAAAGCATAGTCGATTGGCTAGACTCGCGCTCATTTCCAGTTCTTGTTCGCACATTACTTGCAGTTGTGCCATTTTCTCTTCTAGCTCCCGGCGTGACAATGATCCAGTGTTAGCGAGATGCTCGTTGCTACTACGCTGTGTGTGGGTGCTCCGTGATGAACTCACCATCTGGTCGATCTGGCATAGCAGCTCCGTTACGCTGTCCGTGCTAACCGCCGAGTATGGGTCCCGATCCGTCCTGCATGCCTCAGAGGGCGGTCCACACAGCGTACGCATGCTCGTGTCTATGTGCAAAGCGCTGGAGGGCAGTGGCGGAGGGTGTACGTGTGTTGGGCTAAAGCTCACGAGCTGCGGAGTCGTCATTGCCACTCGGTCCACATCAAGCAAGTCGCCGCTGCTAGCCTGAAAGATGCTTGAAGATCGCGACAAAGGTGGGGACACACGGTGCCGACTAGATCGGCTCGACGAGCTGCTGCCACCACTAGTGCTGACTATAAGCCCGTTTACATCAATAGTAGGCTGTGGCGAGTACCGCAACAACGACGACCGGCTAGAGCTATCCACTGCGGACCGTTGCTCAACATCGTCAAAAGCAGGCAGCGGCGTGGCATCTCCCAGGCTCTCCAGTGACAGAGGGCGCCCCGACTGCGCCATAGATACCAGCTTCATAGCAATATGGAACTTGCGCCGGGATATCAACCCATGTCCACTAGGGTCTACTAGCTGCCAGATTTTGTTCAAATACAAAAAGTGAATCCCAGACTTCAATAGCAGTGGCCACACAGCATCGCGAGTTACCGCGTTCTTGCACTCTGTGTCGACAAGCGAGAAAAGATTATTGTATACTCTGGTCTCTTGCATCGCTGGGCGCCAGGGTTTGGGACCGTTGGGAGTAATTGGCATGGCTAGTGCGTAAAATCTTCAAGGAATGGTGGATAGTATGACGCAAAGAGTGTTGGAACAACGCTGGAAGACATGACTAGAGGCATGGAGTCTTGGTTATATGTTTGCTCGTTTCTACAGCATCATTCAGTACACATTACTCGTAGAAAAAAAGCAAAGACAGCAGAGAAAACTTGCTAAAAATAGTCTCACGAGTATGTGCTTCTATTTTTAGCGGCCCACCATGCACTTTTATCTGCATGCTTCATAAATCAGCCAAGTCACTTTTTAAGCTGTTAAACCGGTTTGCCTGCATGGCCTGGTCTGCAGATCCATTGTCTGTTCTGCACGCAAGCAACCTAGCAGGTAGCAACTTTTATGGCATCTCTAGTCCTTGCCGCCAAATTTAGAAACCTTTTACTAGCACTTCCGCATTGGTACAGACAGCTACAGGTCGCAAATGGCTTACGCTGGTCAATCGCCGGTAATGCATGTTCGGCTATTTGATTTAAAGGTTGGTTTATATTGATTGATTGTTCATAAAAGTCATTAAAAGAGGGGGAAAAAAACACTACTGGCGTTGGGTGCTTGGTGTGCTAAATGCCTACTTAAAATTCGACATGCCGTCTTTGCTTCGCAAAGACAAGCGCACATTTTGATGACACTCCTTTAGGGATGTCGTCAGGGCGGGTTTCGCACTTATAGTAGCTTGAGGAAATGCCCTCAACGTAATCTACTATATGCTGGAAGTCAACTTGAATCTCTATTTCAGCTTCTTCATCCCTGTAAAATGCTGGATTAGGAATCCCCCAGTTGCTTATCGCAGTGTAAACATTATTTTTGCGGTTCTCATTGTGATCCTCATAAATCAGCTCCCTTAGTGTTTTGTTCTTTTCTTCATTATACATATAGTCATCAATAATGGTTATACCTCCGCTCGAATTATGGCTTGCGGCTGTTGCGAACACGATATGATAATTATTCACCATGGTAGTGCTCACGAGATTCCAACTAATATAAAAAATAGAATGAAAAGAGTAGATGTGTTGCGAGTACGAAGAAAAGAAGAATCGGTGTGCTTGGGTGGGGGCACAGGCTCTTTATATGCTTCCGCAAAGGATAATTGCGTCATTTTTAAAGAAAAAAACTAGGTCAAAAAGTAGCTCGCCAGCTTTTCAAGCCAAAAATAAACTGCGCTTGCCTTCTGCTAAGTATCTGAAGACTTGTCTCTACGTTGACTGGGGCCGCAGCAAGTGGATATGGTTGGCAGAAATCGGTGTGAACTTGGCCAGAGCAGCACGCAAGCCCAATACATTTTTAGTACACCTGATTGGGTTGCCAAGTCATAGAGGAGGAGACTTGCTCAATGGCTGCCCATCCCTCACAGCCATTGAATAAAAATATGTGCTTTGAATCTTGCGAATTTTTTAGCAAATAAATGAGCGGAGAATGTATAGAATTAAAGCTCAGAAATGCGAGACCACAAGTGACTTATACTTGGACCGCTGCTAGCTGCCATTTACAGAACGATTTTATTGCCTTCTTCCACAGGCGCAAGCAGGCTTTGCTGAACAGTTTCAATGGGCCGTTGTTGTGCTAATCGCTTTGCAGCTTGTTGGATACTGACTAGAGTTGGCAAAGGCAGTACTTGAGATTACACGTAGGCCATCTAGTTCCAATTCTTGCTGGCCACTGAGGTGGCTACGTGCACTTTTGTGCAGAACTGTCACACGTAACACCAACTGAACCGTGCCCTAAACTGATTGACACAGGCTAATCTGGGTGTCGATCGGTTGTAGATCTCAAGGCTCTAACATTCCGCAAAGAACCTTGCACTCGAATTTACAATGACCATTTTACAAAGGCAAAAGATATCACCATCCATCTCTCGCTCAACAAGCCTTTCTTCTGCTCTTTGGCTTTACTTTTATGAATCCATTGTTTTTATTTCAAGATGGGCCTATTGCAAGCTGCTTGGGAATCTTACACGGCCTTCATGGCGCGTTCGCCTGTTTCTTGCATAGCTGTCACTTTCTTAGCTCTTGTATTTTCTATCGTTACCTGGGCGCAATTTGAACAAAAGGTAGGAACTGTTCAGCAAGTCATACCTCGACGCGTTGGTAGTCCTGTCACACACGCACATTAATTACTAACAAGGACCCATTTTTTTTGACGCTGCTGATACAAGCCATAGACAAATTCCAAACCGTCTGAGCCGCCCACTGTGTCGTACTATGTCCCTTTCGTTGGATCGATGATCGAGTTTGGCATGAACCCCATTGAGTTTATCCGCAAGAATCAAAAGATCCATGGCAACTTTTTTACATTTCTGATGTTCGGGCGCCGCATGACTGTTTGCATCGATATTGAAGGCAACGATTTTGTATTGAACGCCAAGCACTCATGTGTCACAGCTGAGGATGCCTACAACTCCTTGACCAAGCCTGTCTTTGGCGAAGGTGTCGTCTATGATGTGCCTAACGCGGTGCTGATGGAGCAAAAACGCATGATAAAGGCGGGTCTAACGGCCGATAGTTTTCGCGCCTATATTCCTATCTTTATTCAGGAGGTTAACCAGTACGTCGACAAGTACTGGACCAAGGATGAAGACACCGTCGATCTGCTTCAGTCCATCGCTGAGATGACTGTCATGACGGCGTCACATACGCTGCTAGGCCCTGAAATTCGTTCAAAATTGTACGAAGGCGTGGCTGACCTTTACCACACGTTGGACTCATGCTTCACACCAATGCGGTTCCTGTTTGACTGGCTTCCGTTTCCTTCTTACTACGCAGCTGAAAAGGCTCATAATGAGCTTGACCGAATATTCAGCACTGTCATTGCCGAGCGCCGCAAACATACAGGCGAAAAACATGTTGACATGCTGGACGCGCTTATGGATTCGCACTACAAGAACGGTGATCCCCTGTGCGACAAACATGTTGGAAATATACTGATCGCATTGTTGATGGCTGGCCAGCATACGTCAGCGTCCACCACCACCTGGGCGCTGCTCAACCTTGCTGCTAACTGTGACGTCGTCGACGAGGTGCGCACAGAGAACAAAGCCAGATGGGGTCGCAAGCTTGGAGCAAAGAACTTCCCCGAGCCCAGCTACGAGGATGTAAAGGGATTTGTGGTGCTAGATAATGTTGTGCGCGAGACACTGCGCATTCGTGCCCCTGTTTCACAAATCTTGCGCAAGGTCGTCAGTCCCATTGCCATTCCCAACACCAACTATGTGGTCCCTGCTGGAAATTATATAGTGGCCATGCCAGTTATATCCTCGACTGATGAAAAGTACTACAGGGCTGCCGAGGACTGGATTCCAAGCCGCTGGAACACCGCCGAGAAGGAGGAGGACATGGACAAGGCTACCACTGACTATGGTTTTGGCGCAACCACTATGTCAGCGCGCTCTCCAACTCTACCATTTGGAGCTGGCCGCCATCGTTGCATTGGCGAGCAGTTTGCTTACATTCAGATCAAGACCATCCTCTATGTTCTGCTGAACCGCTTTGACTTTTCGCTGGATCCCAAGCGTGGCATGCCTGAGCGCAACTTCCAATCAATGATTGTATATCCTGAAGGCCCCGTCTTGTGCCGCTACAAGCGCCGCTCTGACTAATTTTTCAACATAATGGGCTTTTATTTTTTTGCTAATCACCACAGTTTTGACTAAAATCCAATAAAACATTGCTCTACATTTAATTTTTTTATGCTAGTGTATTGGTGGTTGTTTTACGAGTGTGAGGAAATGAAGAATTGGTGTGTTTGGGGGAGGCGCCATTCTTCAAGAGAGAAACCAGGCCAAAAATAGTGCTCCAGTCCTTCGTGCCAAATAAGAAGCTGCGCTTGCATTCTACCAAGTATCCGAAGATGTATCCCCGGGACAATTGGGGCTCTGGCAAATAAATTTAGTAGGCTAAAAGCGAAAGCGGAGTGAGCTCGGCAATTTCGTCGCGCGCTAAAAAAGTAGTAGACTTGCGTGCTTCTCTTGGCCGAGGCAAGTGAAGAAGGCTTGCTAGACGGCCACCCAATCTCGCAGCTGTTGATAAAGAAAAGACCGCTTTGTGTTCTTTGAAAAGTTTCCTCAGCCGATTACACTGCTGCCATCTTTTGGTGGCAATGCGGGGGGTTTCATGTCTCCAGGTGCTTGGCTCTTCACTTGCCTGCATGGTGCCTCTGGCATGGTAAAAGGGAAGCTATTGTTGAGGAAGGAAAAATGCTAAACAAAAAAAATGGACGGGTAGTAAAAAGCTCAGGAGCCGGCTAAGTCAGCTGGGCTCGGGCCTGGAGCCTACTTGGCAGCCTCGCCAACAAGACTCTTGGGAACCTCGGCTGGCTCTCCCAATACTTTCTTGCCAGTTTTAGCGATAACGCTTAGAACTTCTTCGCGAGGAAGCGCAGAGCGCACTACAACCGTGTTCTTAACCGGGGTAGCTACGATGTCAATGATGTGACCACCGCCGTTGTAGTTCGTCAAAGCCCTGGTAACAGCTCCCGAGCAACCGCCGCAAGTCATAGCGACAGAAAACTCGTACGTGTTCTACACCGACCAAGCAGAGTCAAAGCATAAGCCACAGTTAGCACTAGGGAAAAACCAAAAGCTCAAGAACCTCGAGATGAGCAGTCCTTTCGTCAAATTCAAATTCAGGCTAGTTAAAGTGGAGCCCAGTGCTGGCTCCACGATTGGTTCTTTCGCTTACCATCTTGGCATCGTCCCTCTTGACCTCGCCCTTCTTGGCCTCTGGGGCTTGGGGAATAGCAGAAACAGCGCCGCTCATTTGCAAATGAAAAAAGATTGAATTTGAAAAGTGGTAAAAGCAGTATAAAGAAAAGAATATTGTGGAATGTCGGTAGAAGAAAGGAGGTGGAAAGATGGGCCAGCCTCAAGCGCTTTATAGCTTTCTCACCATTGAGAAGGAGCAGGGGGCTTGGAGGGGGAAATTGTCAGCATGCGAGATTGTCGCTACAAAAAAGCCAACAATGAAATCCTGCCTCGGCTTTTGCCAGAATACTCCCGCGCTGACCGCAGAAGACGCCATCTGTTTGTGTTTCTAAAAGTGAGCATTACTAGTCTGCGGGCGGCCCAATGGGCGCCTCATGGCTAAATCAGCTCAGAAAGCTGCAAGGCTTTTGGAAAATCGGAGTAGAAAGTCGAAGGAATAGAATATTCCTGCCGAGAAGCGCCATGCCTCTCGATCCTTTGCTGTTGCCGTTTCAAAGAAGGCAGCCACATGTTGGTTGTCGCAGATTTGTCATCATTAGGCATTAAAAAAGTGCTGCGGGCGGGGGAGCTTTCATAAAAGCGGGGTATTTTCGGGCTAAATCCTGGCCCTCACGTTGGTATCCACGGCCATCCGCAATATGCCTAGCAGCAGCGTAGCAGCTGAGAAGAACGCTCCGCCGTAGATAATCAACAGCGTGTAGTTTGTGCCTTGCCCATACTTGTCCAGCAGCGCACCACCTACTGGCGAGCAAGCTAGCGAGCCCAGCGTGTAGGAAAAGAACAAAAGGCCCAATAAACTAGCCAGCCGCTTGACGCCAAACAAGCTGGCCGTAACTACAGGCACCAAAGATACGGCGCTGCCGCTGACAAAGCCAAATATCAGTGCAGAAACAACAAGTGCACTCAGATTCTTGAATGGAAGCCAGATGGCCAGAACCGCCAAGTTTGATACGAGCAAGCTAAGGAACAGCGCGTTAAGTGGGCCTATAAAGTCAGCCAGCACGCCGACTAGAATGCGCCCAGCGATGCTGCCAGCATTCAGTATCGATGAGATGCTGGTGCTCCAGTTTTGTGACTCGCTTAGTGCCACTACTGTGTACGAGGGCATAAAGCTGTAGGGCATGAAATAGCCTCCAGCAGTGAATAGGCTGACCGAGAATAGCAAAGCAAACAGTGGATTTCGCATTGCCTGAGCGTCAACTATCTTTTCTCGCCTGGATACTTGGATACGCTTGCGCAAGAGCAAGCTGGCTGGACAGCTCACTCCAATCGTCATCAGCCCTGTTATGCGCAAAGACCATTGCCACCCCAGGCTGGCCACCATGGAGCGAGTAGTAAATGACATCCATAGCCCGCCTATAGACCCGCCGGCCAGCGCAATTCCTGTAGCTACGGCTCTGTGCTTTTGCATCCACTGAGATGGCAAGCTGATGGCTGGTATCAATGAGCACGAGCCGCCCGCTCCAAACAAAATACCCTGTGTAAACACAAGTGCAATTGGCGATGAGCATGCCGAGGCAACCAATAGCGCTCCCCCGGAAACTAGGCCGCCTATCGTTCCTATTAGTCGAGCATCAAGTCGCTCAGCCAGAACGCCAGCCCCAATTCCAAAGAAGCACATCGAGGCGAACTGAAGGCTGCCAATCCAAGACAATGTCGATACTGGAGTCGATGGGAATACGCTGCTCTGATACTCTAGCAAGTACACGCCAAAGGAGTTCGTTGGGCCTAGCGCCATCATTAGCATCATAAAAGCACTGAACACAACTACCCAGCCGTAGAGCGAGTCGGGCGGCGGCTCTTGTGGACTGTTTAGCATTGAGTCAAGCTCAGGTCCGCTCGATTTGCCGATGCTAGCCAGATCCAAGCAATTATTTTCGCTCTCAACCGTGGTGACTTTGGTCGATGCCATGATATGAATAGGATATAGATATTACGGTTGTTACTACAGAGAGAAGAGACAGCTGCTGTCCGGCTGGTCAGAGACAGGCGCAGACCCCACCTTTGCATAGTATCTTTTTGGCATTGGACTTTGCTTTCTAGGTATGTTCAGCACTGCAAAGTAGCGCGGGCCTGGGCAATTTCCGTCCACAAGCCTTCTCTTTAGTCGTTTCTAGGAATTAAATTTGCTGGATAGCCTCGGAGATGGCTAAAATGCAAAGACATATGTCGCAGTTCGACTCACTAGTTGCTTGCATGGCACCGAGTCATTCTAGCCATTGTTCTTCACGAAGACAGGAAGGCCGAAAGAGCGAACACCGACGATTTAAATAGCCATGTGCTCTCGACATATCCGCACATTTTAGTGCTTTGTTCACAGGTCCCTTGTCTCTTGCACTTCAACTTTCGTCACTTTCTCCGAATCATCATTTTGTCCAATAATCGATCAATGCGATAGTAATAAACCTGCCTCCAAAAATTAAAACTGCCGCTGAGATTCAGGCCATGTACTCTGTACTCTCACTCTCCCCTTTTGCATTTATTTCCAGTCGCTTGAAAGCGCCAAATGGCAGCCTCGGTAGGGCACCAATCGATGAGAGTGGTGCTTCATCCTTGGGTCTGCTCCAGCTCATACCTAAGGACGCTGCGGCTTGGATCCCGATCACAAAGCTCTAGTGCGCAATCCGCCACAGCCACAGCGGAGCCGGGTACCTCGGACAACAGCACAGCAAAGCCATCAACAGCACTAGCATTGACGACCAATGCGCTAAACATGCCCAAAAAGCAGAAGGGCCTGCCACGATGGGCAGCATCCGATGACGATAAGCTCTGGGCAGCGCTCTCTGAGCACTTTTCAAATAACAAAAAAGCCAGTACAATAAACTGGCAGTCCATTTCACAAAGTCTGCTAATTAGCCGAAATCCGAGCGCCCTACGCTTGCGATACCTAAACGCTGTGGCTAATTCCGGGGTTCACCGTCGACTAGGATTCATGTTCCAAGATATCCGCCGTAAGCCAAGGGACGTGGCCCTGGGCGGTCCGCGCATAGGTACACAGTGGTCGCCTGAAGAAGATGACGCGTTGCGTACGGCCGTGGCAATGTACGGAGAGGGCAAATGGATTCTGATAGCAGAGTTTGTCGGTACGCGCACCAACCATCAGTGCGCAAGCCATTGGAGATGCTTGAGTACGCCGCTGAGTGGCAAATCGTTGCCTGCCATGCATTGGGCGCGTGTAGCGCAGAAGGAGAGCAGGCTCAAAATGATACTCAATGTGGGAGAGCTGAGTAATGCCGAGCTGTCTATGCGATCGGCTGTTGTCGCCACCATTCTTCAGCAGCAACAAGACTCGCCCAACTTGCTAGACCGAGGGCGCGATAAAAGGTCATGGGGATTGAGCAGCGAGCGCTTACGAGTTGCTACCGCCAAAGTTGACCACTTGGATGGCCGCGCCTTGCTGGAGCCATTTAGTCCCGAGGAAGATGGGATGATTGTCCGTTTATTCAGACTCTATGGAGGCCGCTGGACGTATATTGCCAACTTGGTCTCCGCCGCTCATCCGAATCATTCAGAGCAAATGGATAGCCAGGCTTGGCCCAAGCAAAAACGCACCCCCCTGGGCGTCAAGACTCGATTAATGGCACTAGTCCGGGCTCACAACAGTTCACTACAAAAAGAGGCGCCATCCAAAGCATATGACAACACTGCGCTGATAGTCTCTGGGCTTGACAAACCAGTGACCAAGCGTACTCTCCGCGCGTGGACCACCGATGAGGACGCAGATCTAGAGGCCGTTGTTGGATCCATGGTGCGAGACAGGGCAGGCTTTTTATCGTGGGCCGAAGTCTCTCGCCAACTATCTACCCAGCGCTCGCCGTGGCAATGTCGAATACGGTGGACCCAGCACATTAGCTCGCATATCCAGCACACGCCCTTCACAAAGGCCGAAGACAGGCTATTGTGGCCGTTCGTCATTGACGCTGGGCAGCGACCATTTGCGTCAAAGGGCCGCACCGGAGACCGAGGCAAGCCCATTACTATAAAGTATACGAACGCCAAGGGGCGGCTCACGGACGTAGGGATGGGGTGGCTGGGCGCAGGGCTGATGGCGGGACGGGCGACTAGCGCCCTGCGTATACGTGTGGGCCGTCTGCAGCACGTAATAGAGTGGATGCGCAAGGTGGCGGGGATCAAAGACGCCCACTTGCACTTTGACATGGTGCACAGACTGGCTAACACGCCATCGGACTTTCGCATAAACACCAAAAGGCGCGTGAGCTAGGCCAGGACTTGACACCTACTGAAACGGCTCGGGATAGAAATGTTAATACTATTTTTAGGGCGTTGTAATACAAGATCATCGCTCAACGTACGGCGAGCAGCTTTTCTTTTTAGATAGGCCCCTTGTCCGCTCGGACTTTTGGCTGCCGATAGAGACGAGTTGGGCCAATGGTATCCAGCACAATGTCAATGTGTAAGGGCTAGAGGTTTTTTCTCCTTTTTCAGGCGCACATCATCTTGGCAGCGGGAAAAAAGAAGAAAAAAAAAAGAGGGTGGGCTCGTCAATTCCTGCGAATAAAGTGCATTAAAATACTAGGCCAGTGTTTGCGCCATTAGCTTATGCCGGGTGTGTCTACAAAGCTACTTTCATGCAAACAAATTTTTTTTGGAGTTGCTCTCCCTCTCTTGGCCAACGAATTTGTTATTTTTATATACTAGTGCCTACTCCATATATCTAACTGTGTTGTCCATATGCCTCTGCCAGACCGATCAGATGCAGATGGTCGGCCATCTGCGACCAACGAAGGCAGGGAACAATCGGATCCGGGACCGCAGCTTAGCAGATCACCTGGTTTACCCGGTCCCCGCAGCGACAATAGCAGTATTGGAAATGGCAGCTCGGCAGGACCCATTGCTAGCACGAGCCCCTCTGCCTCTTGCAGCTTATCGCCGCCGCCAAGGTACCCAGAGCAGACAGCACGCTCGGCATCAGAACCAATCAAAGATAAAGCCGAGCGGCCTATACTGCGCCTAGCTATGCTTAACGCGCAAGAGAGGGCCAAGGTGCAAGCACGAGTACAGGACGAGCACTCGGCCACTGCGCCAGTAGTCACCCGAGCCATGGAATTGCCTGATACTGGGTACTTTGCGCCGCGAGTGCCAATAGCCCGAGCAAACTCGCTGTCGGCATCGCCGTCGCCGCTTATCGTGCAATACTCGCCGCCCAGCGAAAACAGCCTGACAGAAAGCAATGAACCCGTGGCCCCAGAGCCAAGTGGCTTGCGAAGGCGGCTTACACGAGCCAAAGCTACCATCTTACGACTTGGGCGGTCGCAAAACACAAATGACAGGAGCATTAGCGACACCGAGTCGGAGCCGGATAGCGACCACGAGCGGCGCATGGAGAAGATGCTTGACGCACACGCCAATACGGCCGAAACAGCACCAACCAACAACATTGACGCCAACAACGCGGATATTACGAATCCACCAAGCTTTTACCCTATCAACCTGTCGATGGAAAACCCAGGTGTGGTTCATATGAATATGAGCGGCCACCAAGCAGCCAAGAACATTGTCGACTCTGTACTCGGTGCCATCGGTACATCAACTAGCCAGTACAAAAAGCTGCACTCTGGTAGTGACGGTATCGCCGCCGATACAACGCCCAGCGATTTGGAGGCTGGAGTAGGCAAGCGTGTGAAGTTTGCCGAGGGATCTTCCTCCGCCCGACTCGGAGCACACGGCCACCATTCGGTTGAATCCACCGCACGACAGTCGCCACGCCTAGGCTCGACCAGCCCCCACCAAGCAATGCCCATGGCGTCGGCGGCATCATTACGTGGGGTTTACGCCAACCTCAGCAAGCTACAAAGTCGCATGGTCGAGCACCAAGAGAAGCGCGACCAGCGGATGCGCGAGATGCGAGCCCGTGATGAACAACGTCGCAAAGAAGAGACCGAGCGAGAAACACGGCGACTGCAGCAACTACTGCAGCGAAAGGACGAGCCGTATACAGACGACAAACCCAAAACGCGTGCTCGAGAGCTGCTTGAGCGCGAGCGAGCAGCACTCAGTACCGTAGGGACTCGGCTCCGAGAGATACCCTCCCGTATTCCAGAGTGCATCACGGGTAAGCGCCGCGGACATAGTCGCTCAAGATCAGGCACGCAGACCCCGCCTGTGCTAGCCAGCGAGGGCAGGTCAGCTACGGCCTCGGATGGCGGCGGCAAGGGTGACTTTGTGCTGCACAGCTTCCAGGCTGTGCCCAGACCGGCGTCCATTGCGAACCTCTCCGATCTGCTCGGCACTGCATTGAGCTCTCATCCATCGAGGTCGGGTAGTCCCGATGGCTCGCCGCCACTGCGTAGCCTGAAAAACTCGCCCAGGCTCTCACCACTGACTACGCCAGGATGGGACGAAATTGTGGCCTCTAGCGGCATGCTGAGCGGTGGACCTGGATCGCGTATGTCTATGGCTAGCGTGGATACAACTATGCTGTCATTTGATATGGAGAAGCAGAAAATTCTCTCGCAATTGGCCGATATTTTCAACCGCCAAAACTACTTGCTAGTGGCTAGTCGAGCACTGATGGGCTTTGGTGCGCCCTTGCATCGGCTTGAAGCCAATTTGGTAGCCATTGCCATAAACTTGGACGTTGCTGCCACGTTTGCCGTATTACCGGGCATCATACTCATCACATTTGGTGATGAGGATACGCGCACATCCGAGACCTATGTCGTGCGCATGACTCCTGGCTACGACATGCACCGTTTGGAGCGCACTAATCGCACTATCCGCCGTGTGCTAAAGGGTCGCATCTCGGTTGGCAAGGGCGTCAAGGAGATTGAGCGCATTTTGGCTACGCCGCCGCTCTACCCGTGGTGGGCCATGATCATGGACTATGTAGTCTGCTCCTTCTTCATCTGCCCGCTCTTTTGGAGTGGCGGCTGGCGCGACGCCGCTATAAGCGCTATGCTGGGGCTGATCGTCGGGTTGCTGCAGTTGACTGCGGGCCGATTTGCAAACTACGCCAATCTGTTTGAAGTATCGTCAGCCTTCATCGTCAGCTTCATTGCTGCGTTGCTCCAAGACTATGTGTGCTTTGGCACTGTGTCGTTCTCCGGCATTGCTATGCTCCTCCCGGGTCTGGCACTGACTACGTCGATCATTGAAATGGCCTCGCGTAATATGATCACAGGCACAGTGCGCTTTATCTTTGCCATGTGTCGCTGCTTTATGCTTGGCTATGGCATATCGGTCGGCTCTACGTTGGGTACTCGGGTGCTGGGTCGCTCGACTTCGGTTGATCTGCTGGCAGACCAGATGAGTTCAACTACGGGTCTGGGCAATTGCAACGATGGTGTTGACAAGTACTGGTGGTTCTTGTTTTTGCCTGTGCTCAGCCTGTCCTTCAATATGAGCATTTCGGCTCACTGGCGCCAGTGGCCCATCATGCTCATTGCAGGCTGCCTGGCCTACACGGTATCGTACTTTTCGGCTCTGAGCGAGGCTCTCGCCCCTCTCGCCCCAGCTATAGCTGCCTTTGCCATGGGCTTGTTTGCCAACGGCATGGCAACTTTTTCGAACCACCGCTCCGCTATTGAGCCAATCCTGGGCGGTGTGCAGCTACTGGTGCCCGGATCGCTGGGACTGCGGACGGTGCTGGCCTTTATTACATCGAGTGGCAACAGCTCTGGCAACTTTTTGTACGACATGTTCTCAACCAGCCTCAGCATAGCCGTTGGTCTGTTTCTCAGCGGCATGGTCGTGTTTCCCAATCGCAAGAAGCGCGTAGGCCTGATGACGTTTTAGCACTAATCATTCTCAATACATGGCGTGTTTGGTTTAAATGATCTCTGTACCACGCACACAATCAATCAGCAAAAGCATCAGAAAGAAAATAGCGAACCCGCCAAACAAAAGCTTAGTTCTTGTTCTTCTTTCCAACGTCCTGAACCTTGAGGCCTGGGGGCAGGGACTGGCGCAGCTTGACGGCCTTCTGGGCGTCAGCGACAGTCAGAGTGTACAGGTAACGCGAGCAGCGAACCTTGAACTTGACAATCTTGCCGTTCTTCTTGACGCGGACACCGACGGCGTCCTTGCGGCGGGTAACCTCGAGGAAGTTCTTAATGTCCTGGATCTGCTTGGCCTACAAAACCTCACACAAACAAATTAGAGAATAGTGGACCACGAATTGGCCATGGTTAGTTGCTAGCTCTCGTGAATCGAAAAAGACGCCCCCAGAAAATATTGAAATGCGCTCCATGCAGCGGTGGTCCAGCACAAAGGCCCATCGGTCCAATCAAAGGCGCGCCCGGGTGTGTGGGCAAGGCGAATTCGAATCTTTAGGAAATTCAGATTTTATCGATGGATTCGAATCTGTTGCCGAAATTGAGAAAATCGAGTTTGGCCATGGAATCGATCTTTCAATGGGCTCGCTGCACTGCCACTGTCAATGGATTCGCCTTATCGATAATTGCGGCGATGGATACTTGCCATTTTTATAAAATATGTGAATTTTTTGGATTCGAGGCGTGCAAAGGTTGAGTCCTGCCAGATACACGCATAGCCAGAGCCAAAGTGTGATCACAATACTAGCCCATGATCGCCTGAAAGTTAATTTAATCAGTGTTATTGCTCGAGCTGGACCGAGTCGAGTCGACTTTAAAGCTACTAAAAAAAGACATGTTTAAAAGATGTTGGCGAAGGCTAGAGCAACTGCCATGACGCACCCGAAAACGGCGCTGGACGCACAAAGCGCCAAGCCTGGTCCGCTGCTGCTGGTGTATTTGCTAAAGTCGATATTTGGATGCATAAACGCATCGCTCGTCTGGCTTTGAGTGTTGTTCACCAAGATGAGCTGAGTGGCGTTTACGCCTATGATGCCCGCAAGCTGGTCAATTAGTGGGTACACCCACGAGTAGAATCCCGTGCCGCCAGTGTAAGCACAGGCCATATCCGGATTGTCCTCCATAACGCTTTTGGTAGAGGAAGTCAACGCCAGCAGCGCATATGTGCTAGTACTGTTTCCACTGCCTTCTCCGTCATTGTCAACCGGGACAAGAATAGGCGCACCAAGGTCAGCTTTGCACGTATTAAGACCCGACAACACGGGGGAGCAGATATCAGTGTTCTTGTTGTAGAACATGTTGGCGCCCAAACAAAACTGGTTGTCGTGAATTCCTATTTTTTCAAAACGCATTTGAGTCACTGGCACACTGCTATCTCGTGAGCCTACAGTTGCATACCCAGCTAGCAGCGCGGGAGTAGAGATCTTATAGTCGCCCGCATAGATCCGGACTGGTTTTGCCACGCTTGCTGGGACTACGGATTTAAGCCTTATTAGCGCGATACTCGTAGGAGACTGCTCGTTGCCAAACTGGCCACTTGTGTAAACCCGCGAAACAAGCGAGTTAAAGGGCGTCCGCTTGTTGCTAGAATCCGTGTGACTAATGACAACCGTCATATTGGCATAGTCTTGTGTGTCAGTAATCGGATTCGAGGCCAAGCATGATTGCTGCGTAAGGACGTGTCTCGAGCTAATCAGGACACCTGTGCAACCGCTGATATCGTCTACACCACTGCCACGATCAATATACACAATGTAGTCAAACCCTTGGGACCTGAAAATGCCGCCGGCATTAATGCGCTTTGTCAGCTGTTTAGGGACAGTTTCTGTTGTTGGCGAAGCCAGCGCCGTGCACGCAAGAGCCAGGGTAAAAATAGACACAAGCCTATGAAGCATAGTTGATAGCTCGAAGGTTTCAAGAGTCCAAAAATAAATACAATAAATTAAGCGAGAAAAAAAGGTGCAAGGGAGAAGCCGTTCGAACGAGAAGCAAGCTGCAAAAAGTAGCGCCTAAAATAAGTGGGGGCCAAAGCCCGCTAAAGACAAGAAGACTTTGAGCCCTTTGCCGTTTCCATGGATTCTTTGGAGGATTTGTATTCAAAGGTGTGCGGCCACTCTTAAGCTGCAATTGCAACAAGAGTATGCTTCAAAGCTCTGGGGTTTCTTTGGCACTTTCAAGTACTTGGCTACTAAGAGTCTTTACAACGAAAAAAAAACACAAGAAAAGAAAGAAAGCTTGCTAGAATTTGAAGAAAATAGTGCTTTAGAAAAAAGCCACTGCGGCTGCGCAAGCCAGCAGTGCAATAACCGAAAGCGACGCAGTTTTGGCAACGCCGCCATAGAGTGTAGTGACAATATCAGGGTGCAGGAATGGGTCGGCCGTTGTGCTTAGAGTTTTGTTCACCAGCGTAAGGTTGCTTACAGGCATTTCAATAATTGCCGCGATCTGGCTGATAAATGGATAAACCCACGAGTAGTATCCAGTGGTTCCAGCCTGGATGCAGCCCGTAGTTGGTGGGAGTTTGCCTGGAATAATAGAGTCGGTCGTAAGCCCAAGCAGTGCGTAGGCCTTGGTCTTGGCGGGCTTCTTGACGACCTCCTCTTCCTCTTCCTCTTCTCCATAGTATGGTTCGACCTCAGTGCCGTCATTGTCAACTTCAGTAAAGATTGGTGCTCCATAGTCGCCCTTGCAGGTGTTGAGGTTTCCCTTCACCGTAGTACAAATTTCGCCAACTTCATCGTAAATGCGGTTTGTGCTTAAGCAGAAAGGCTTGCCCCTGATGGCAACGTTTTCGTAGCGCATCTTGCTAAGTGATGCAGTGCTGTTGCTAGAGCTCGATGTAGAGAGGCCAACCAGCAAGGCAGGTGTGCTTGTCTTGTAATCACCGCCATAGAGCTTGGCTGGTTTGGTAATGCTGGACTTGACTTCCTTGTCAAGCGTAATAACAGCAAACTTGTTTGACGCCTTATCGTTAGAAAACTGATCGTTTCCATAAACTTCTACAGCATTATACTTGTAGAGCTTCTTCTTGCTGCTTGAGCTGGTCTTTCCAATTGTAACGGTTATGCTTGAATAATCCGGTGTAGTGGCATATGGGTCAGGGTTCACGCAGACGCCCTGAGTAAGAACATGCCAAGGACTGATGAGAACTCCAACGCACCCTTCAATGGCAGCATTCTTGTTACTGTGGCTAATCTGAACAATAAAGTCAAAGCCCTTGCGAGTAAACGAGGAGCCAGAATTCAGGCGCTTGGAAAGTCCAGATTCATGGCTGCCATCCGAAGGCAAACCAAGGGCTGAGACAAAAACAGCGGCCCAAACGGTGGCAAGTACTGGCAGACGCATAATTGACGTTTGTGCTAAGGCTGAAAGAATAAAAGCAGATAAGTGTTAGTATAATGACTGTGCTGAAAATGTGAGTAGAGGAGAAGGTTATTTTCATGATTTCCAAAAATGCTTCCTATTCTCTTGTCATTTTATGCGAGAGCTAGCTTTCATGTTCTTTCCAAGTTGTTGGTGGCTTGCCAAAAGGTAGAAAGTAATAGCGCTAAGAAAGCCTTTTTTCTTTGCCGCTCTTTTCTCTTCCGCCTTGCCAAAATGCAACTCTTTGTTTGCAAGCTTGCCTTTTCCTCTTTTAAATTGGTGCTCTTTTCCTCTTTTATCGCCGCTTCTCAATATCTGTCAAAGTACAAAAGCACATAGTGCAAAGCATTTTCTAGTATTCCTTTCTAGAATCGTTTTCTAGAGATCTCTAAAAATAAAAGAAAAGAATGTACCTGTTGGATAGTACTGTGCGGGTTTAGACTAGACCCTATATATAATTATCCTAAATATACGAGCTAAAATAACTGAAGAGATCTCATACCACTAGTGCCTCGTAGCGCCGTATTTAAACAGCGTCGCCATAGTCACTTGTAATCATAATCGCAAGATTATAATCATGGGCTCGTAATCGCGATCTAGCCGACTATACTTGCTGCTATCCAACATTGGCACTTACGGTGCACAATTTGCTCAACCTGACTACGTCGATTCATGCCCATGGCCTCTTCCAGAAGGGTACCAACTATATGGATGATGCTGCCATGATCACGCAACGCGGCATCCTGCCTGGTGACCAGTTTACATATAAGTATGTAGTCGAGCAAGCAGGCACCTTTTGGATTCATGGCCACGACCACCATCAAAACGTAGACGGTCTACGTGCGCCACTAGTAGTTTATGACCGGGGAAATCACTGATGAAGTATGATAAGGAGATGCTGTTCTCGTTTGAGGACTGGTACACACAAACATCAAAAGACCATATTAACACCATACTTGAGCCTAACAGGCCTCCCCCGACTGAACACAGGACTGGGTTTGGACTAGTCAATGATATCAATGGAAATGCCACAAAACCCACTCATTTCCAGCCAGGCCGGACATATTGCTTCTGCTTGGTCAGTATGTCGTCCACAAGGTGACTCCAGTTTAGCCTCCCAGGACATGCTATGCAGTTGATCGGGATCGATGGCCAGTACACGGATCTGCTGAAAGTGGATAGCGTGGATATTGCACCTGGGCAGCATTACTTGGTGCTGGTCACAGCTTACTCAAGCAGCTCTTTCAACTATTGGTACGTCGCTATGTATGCCAACTTTATTTCTGCTGAGCCTGGCCTGTCACCTTGCATTTTCATTGGCGACATTGAAAGCGAACTGTTTAAAGACAACTAAACAGTCGCTATCAAAGGTGAAACAAAATATATTCAAAAAAAGGTTAAAAACAGCTCTGAAGAAAAAACAGATAAAAGTCGGTCCGGAAAACGAGAAAGGGAAAAAGGGAGATCACCGTCGGGTGATCTCTGAATTAAGTAGCCGTTGGCTCAACAGCCAACAGACATTGTTTACAAGAAAAGCACGCCATTTGTTTAAGCCGGTTTCTAAAACGACTTGTTTAGGTGGGCCAAGGACACTGACCTTCATGTATTTGATCAAAAGCCTCCTGCGCTTCTGGTTGACTGATCCCTGGAGCTTGTTGTTGGCAGGAGTTTGTATTCGACCAGGCAGTACTTTACGCATATCAATGATATTATGTATGTCTCTCCTCTTACTCCGACGCTCTACACGGCACTAAGCATGGGCAATATGGCGATGGATGAGCGAATGTATGGCCCACAGACAAATCCAATCATACTCAAGCATAACAAGGTTGTCGAGCTGGTTATTCACAATCCAAACACTGCCTCATCCGTTGCACTTGCATGGCCATGCATTCCAGATAATCGAGTATGGGCCAACCGACCCTCTAGTTCCTAGTAATGCAACTGCAGCTCCCATTGTCAGAAACTCTGGTGTTCCAGCCAAGCGAGATACCGTCGTTGTGCTGCCTCTTCAGTACACCAAAGTAAGGTTTAGGGCCAATAACCCGGGTGTGTGGATGCTACACTGACATATGGACATGCATTTTATTATAAGCATGTCTATGGCATTTGTTGAGGTGCCCAACATGTTGCAAAGAGTTTTGAAGGTGCCGATCAAGATGTTAGAGATGTGCGCCAAGCAAAGGGTAAAGACCACAGGCAACGCTGCGGGAAACCAAGGCTTGAACTTTACCAGACTTCCTGTGCCAACTATAGCTATTCACAATGCCTAGGTTGCCAATATTTTGTAACAAGCGGCCTTGGCCAAAAATCTGGGGAAAAAAATGGAAATGGAAGGAAAGTGTGCTGGGCCCCTTTTCTTTCTGAAGCAGCTTCAACCGTTTGAAAGTTTTAACAAAAACATTATTGCTCTCCAGGCAGCGTCAGCAGGCCAATGTCATCTTCCTTAATTGAAAGAAAAAATGTGCACAGCAACGACCAAGACTTTAAACTGCGTTCAAAGAAAGGCAAATGTGCACACCAATGCTAGAAAGTGTTAGATGTTAGCAGCGAATGCGCTAACGACGCTAATCAATCAAGGAATCAGAGCAGCATAGCAAACGGAACATCCTTTTGCAACTCAGACATCGTTGGGTACGTTGGGTGCAAAGAGCAGCTTTGCACGGCAACAACAAGTAATAGGGTTTCTTTCCTAAGTTTTTATTTTTGGTATTTAGAAAAGCTAACATTAGATGTCAGTGTCCGTTTTCTTTGAAGTCCCTTTGAAGAGCAACCAAGCGTCGGAAAATACTCTCAGTGCTTTAGTTGATAAGCTAAGAATAGCCAAGCCTAGGAATTACATTATTGAGCGCTTTCAAAGAACTGCTTTTTTCTTCAAGCCTGGTTTCTGGACTAGCTTTTTCTTTGCCCAAAGGCAGTCAGGGACTCTTTGGAAGCGGCCTTCAAAGAAAGTCGGCTTGGAAAGATGACAGCCTCTTTCTCCCTTGGTTTGTGACTGCAAATTCTCTTACTCCGTACTTTCTTTCAGATTGTGCCATAAAATAGGCGGCTGCTGCTTCAGGGTGTTTTTCCCCTACTTTTCTTGCTGCCTTTTTTTAAAAACATTTTTAGCTCTTTCCCTTTCCTTACCATGAACTCGGGAAACATTATTATTTTTAAACCAAAAATTTATAGAAAGGTGGCTGTGCTGAAAGGTTCATCTTTTGAGGAAGTTGAGAACAAGGCTCTTGAAGGATTTGATGGCTACCTGACAGAGGACCACAATGTGTATTATGTCACTAAAGGCGGTCTTTGTAAAAGAAATAGGATTAAACTTGACGACGGCTCTTATGCAAAAGCTCCAAAAGGGACAATACTATACTATGTTATTCTGGCCGCGGACGAAGTAGATCTTTGGGTGGCAGATTACGGGGACTATATAAAAGATTGCGCAGTGCGTGCCCAAGATGGCACGAATCCAATTGAGTATGAAGAGTTTATGATGATTGTTGATCCTCATATCCCATCTGGGATATAGGTCCACATTGGATCACGTGACTCCTCTTGTGTTGTGGACATCATTGCCTTGATGCACGCGATCTGAAGCCAACTCTTCTTTCTTTTGTTCTACACTCTCACATTTACCTCTTTATATTTACTATTTATTAAATACACTTGGGAAACGTGAGTCTGGGCTTAGCCCACCCCGAGTGAGGAACAACAATGATATTGACAGAACCCCAACAACAAATGGATCCTGAGAGTGCATAGGAGTAGTGGAAGAGTTTGGGTTTTGCACAATATACAGAGGCCTTCCTACTTGGAAATTGCTAACAGAGAATAATAAAATTGTTGGCAGCTAATAAAGTGTTGCAGTGCTCGTGGGGCTTAGTTGTTGCGCCCAAACATTAGCTCTGAGGGCTTTAAAGACTATGCACCTTGCTTGCACCGCTTACAGTCTGCTAATAGAAGAATAGCTATTTTTTGGATGTTAAAGTAGTTTTTAAGGTATCCAATTATCCAAGGCAAAGTACAAAAAGGTGCAATAGTACAAGTATATTCTACATGAGGTATTGGAAAAATAAAAGCTACAATGAAACCTAGCACGAGCTAGACCAGCACAATAAGGATAGCAACAACAGAACTGAGTGCAATGAATCCAATAGAGTTTGTCCTGCTAAGCTTTGACAATTTAGCGTCACTGGTATAAAAGTCATCCATAGAAGCGTAGATAATTGAGGGCTTGCCATCAATAAAGACAGTGCTGGTGCTAAGTTCATCCTCTGACTCTGGGCTCAGCCAATTTGAGCCCACACCATGGCTTGAGCTCACACTAGAGCTAGACTGGCTTGTTTCTGAATCAGATTGAGGCTGAGAATTTGTAGTGTTGGTAATAGAGATATCGGTAGCATTGAGGTTAGCATACTGAGCAATCCATTCAATATAGGGGGCCACACGAGTGTAAACGCCAGAGCCCTTTGCTTGAGCGCAAAGTCCGCCGGGGTTATCAGAATTGATTGGAGTATAGCTAGTAATACCAAGAAGGGCATAGGCATTACTTCCGTTATCCACTGGAGTTAGCAGCGGTCCGCCACTATCACCACGGCATGTGTCTTTGCCTGGAGTGCCATCAGTGCAAATATTTACATTGCGGTCGTAGGAACTCGACCTACTCTTACAATACTCATCACTACCAACTTTTAGCGAAACCTTCATTAGATTTTCTGGAATAGAATCTGGATCAGTAGCATTGGTCATTCCAAATCCAGCGGCAACCAAGGGAGTGTCCATTTTAAAGTCGCCACTATAGAGCTGAATGGGATTAGCCACTTCCTTTGGTACATTGTCTTTGAGTACGAGGATGGCGATATCAGTTCGTAGCGTAGAGAAATTGAATGAAGACAGCATTACAATCTTTGATACCGAGTATCCTTTGTACTTTTTACTGGTGTCTGGAGTTTTATGAGTGAAGCCTACTTGGAATTCCTTTGCTGTATAGAGCACAGTAGAGTTTTTATAAATGCAGTGAGCTGCCGATAACACTACATTGGGCGCTATCAGGGAACCCGTGCATGTAGAGCCCATTGTTCCCTTGACGGCTTGGATGAATGCAACGTATTTGTAGTCATCTTTGGATACAGGTTCGCCGCCAGAGATTTTGGGAATAAAGTCAGCATCATCTGCGTATCTAGCCAAGAGCCGCCGTTGCTGTTGTGTGCTGCCTCTTGGTGTAAGGTGGGTGGTGGCCGCAGTAGCGACAGAAATACACGCAATAGAGGCTAAGCCAAGGGTCAAAGAAGCAGCAGATAAAATGTACATACTCAAAAAACAAATAAATAAAAAGATAGCGATAGAGAAGTAAACAAACACAAAAAATACAGACAAAATGAGATAGAGTAGAGGGAAAGTGGGCTTTAGAGCAGGTGGCAAGCATTGGAGGCATTTATACTGGGAAAGAGAGAAAAAAAACATGAAGAGCAGCTTTGTGTTGGTGGCAGCACTCTTTGCTAAAAGGCAGTAGTCAAATAATTTATAAGGAAAAGGAAAGGATAAAAAGGGAGGCATCAAAACCTTTTAGCTAAAAGAGATGGAGAGCCACCTGACTAGAAAGCAACGTTTGTAAATTGAGAAAAGGATGAAAATGCCAAAGAAATCCATAAGAGAAAAATGCAAAAAAAACAAAAGAAATTAATCGAGTAATTGACGACGACGTGCAGCCCGACGTTCAGCCTCATCCAGGTTATCAAAGCGATCAAGAACCTCAGTCTGCGAGGGAACATCGTCCTCCGTGATAGTGTTCATACGGTCTGCGCCCCTATGCAATGAGCGCAAATGGCGAGCAGCCGACGACATTGGCAACGGCGGCATATCATCGCCATCAGCAAGCTCCTCATCGTTCTCATCTTCCTTGATATCCCTCAGCATCTGCAGCGCCTTGATAGAGATACTATTGCGATGCACGCTGCGACGCACACTACTCCGCCTCCTAATACTCATCAATTCGCGACGACGACGACGCTTAGTAGCCTCCACTCGCTCCAAATCAGTGCCAGCCATCAGCGACTTTAGCAGATCATCCACAGCACCGTTCTCGGCGCCCGTCGGCACCATGGCATCAGAATCGGCAAGCTCTGGAACTGCTGTGTCGGCTGGGTGCTCGCGCAGGGAGGCGGCGGCGGCAGTGGGCAGTGGCATACGATTGGCGGGGCGTGTCTGTTTGGCGAGGCGCTTTTGCTCGATCTGGAGCTCAATCTGTTTGCGACGCTTTTCAGCAGCACGCTTGCGCTCGCGCTCGCGCATATTGTCGCGATGAGACTGGCCAAACGACGCGGTGAAGGTCTTGAATATGCCAAAGAACTCTTCAGGCGCCGTTGAGCGCGGATCCTCGCCATAGAGGAGGACTGAGTTGGCATAGGCATCGTCCATAGCGGCGAACTGCGAAACAAGGGCGTCGTATTGCTCGGTGGCTTCAACCAAAAAGCGCCGCATAGTCAAGAGGAATCGGTCCTGGGGATCGGAGGCCGATGACGCTAGCTCGTCGTCACCCGAATCGCTGCCAGACTCCCCCTCTGCGGGGGCGGCGGGTACCCGGGCGTCTGATTCCATGGCGACTTCCTTTAGCTCTTTTTCGCGCTGCTCGCGCAATAGCTCCAATTCGCGCTTGGCCTCGGCCAGTCTTACTCGCATGTCGCCCATTTCGGCTTTCATCTCGGCGTAGGACACGCGGCAGCCAGAGTCAACGGGCTTGAGCTCGTCCAAGAACTCTAGGGCTTCGGGGAAGTTCTCCTCAACGGTGCTCGCAACAAAATGCAGCAGGGTGGTCTTGTTATCGTCGGCCTTTGTGTCCATCAGGCGGTTGAGCGAGGCAATGCGGAAGCCGAATGCGCCGCCGCGGAAGCCCGACCCATTCATGAAGTTGCCAATAGACAGGACGACCTCCAGCACCTGCGGAAAGTGGCGGCTAGTGCTCACAGCATGGGCGGCAGTCATCACGGCGGCGACGTCGCCTTGCACGTCGCGGAAGCTCTCAGGCCACGTAAGCCAAGTAACGGTAGCACGGAGGCGCTGCTCATAGCGCCAGACCTTCATCGTCTCCAAAAAGAAGCGGTCGGGGCGGGCCAGCCTCTTCCGGTCGGGCTGGCCATGGAACGCAGAGAGCAGGCCGCGTTCCTCGGGGGTCGGCACAAAGCTCAGCAGCTGCTTGAGGAGGTTCTCCGAGATCACAGCGGTGTCCATGCGTAGGAGCGCGCGGCGGATGTCGGCAAAGGTCAGTTTCTTGAGCATGCCCAGCATTATATTCAGGTTGTAGGCACGCTTCGACTCGAGAACCGATACCTCGTCTAGGGCCTTTTCCTCCCGCTCCTTGCGCCTCTTCTCGCGCAAGGCAAACACGTCCACCGCCTGCTTCGCCGCAAACAGGCGCTCCAGGCTCTCAAACGCGCCGTTCGCGTGGAGCGTGTCAACTACCTCGCGCTCGCGCAGCCCCGCGCGGTCCTCGAGCTTGGACCACAGGGACGACTCGACGTGCTGGTCGTTGAGCTTGTCCCACTGCAGGGCCTTGAGCTTGACCTTGGCCACGTACACGAGCTCCTTGCGTCGCAGCGGCCCCAGCAGCGACGACGACCCTGGCGCGGGCGGCGCCATGCCGGGGGCGCGGGGCGCAGCAGGAGCCAGCGGCGGCGGCGGCGGCGCCGAGGGCGATGGCGTAGCACTGCCGGCCTTGGTCGACCGCAGCTGGACGCCGGCCAGCGCCTGGGCCGACGGCTTCATGATGGCGCCCAGGCCGCCCGCCGGCATCAGCGGAGGAGGAGGGGGCGGCGGCGGCGGCGCTGGCGGCGGCAAAGTGCCCGTAGACATGGGCGGCGGCGGCGGGGCCAGCGGAGGGGGGGCGGTGGTGGCGCTGGAGGGCGGCGCATCGCCCTTGCTGTCGCCCTTGCTGTCGCCCTTGCTGTCGCCCTTGCTGTCGTCCTTGCTGTCGTCCTTGCTGTCGTCCTTGCTATCACCCTCTTCGGGCCCCGAGTCGACGAGGGTCTGCGCCTGAGGCACAGCAGTGGGCGGCTCTTCAAGGGGGACGGCATTGCGGGCGCCGCCAAGCTTGCGCTCGAGCTCCGACGCAAAGTCAGCCAGCCGCGTGGGCGTCGACAGCACAGAGTCCATAGTGACCGTGCCCATCTTGACCCCCGCCGGCAGCAATGGCGGGGGTGGTGCCTCAGCGGCAGCCCCAGCCTCAGCCTCAGCCCCAGCCTCAGCAGCCGGCTTCCCAGGCTTGCGTGCCAGAGTGCCCTGCCCCGCATCCGCCAGAATCTTCTCGAGCATCTGCCGAGCCTCCGTCATGCGGTTAAGCTCGGGCCTCTGCCGCTTCAGCTTTTCGATCTCCGCCAACAGAAGCTCGTGGCTCAGACCGCCGTCCTCGTCCCACGCGACGCCGCTCTTCAGGACCTCGTTCTCCAGGGTCAGGTCGTCCTTCAGCCGCCTCAGCATATCGTGCTCGCCGGCCTCGTCCTGCAGCGCCGAATACAGCTGCTTGAGCTGGGAATCCTGCTTGGCGAGCTTCTGCGTAAACTGGTCTCGGAGCTCCTTGATCTGCGTCTGCAGCGCTTCGATGGTGTGGCGCGACATGCGTAGGAGATCCTCGAGCGCAAAGATCTTTGTCTTGAGCGTGCCCACCAGGCCCTCCGACTTTAGCGACACCTCCAGCTCGAGCTCGTTCTTTTGGCGAGTCACCTTTTCCAGCTGCTCGCGCAGGTCCTTGGCCTCGCGAACCGCCTCCTCCAGCTGCTCCTCGTTGGAGAACTTGTCGATGATCCCCGCTACGCTGACCCCATACTGCGACGTGAATGTCTCGTTGTTGGGCCGGCTGTTGCGCACATTGTCCTCCAAATCGCTGTCGTCGGACAGGGGCGGCTCGCCACTGCGAATGTCCATGACCACCTGCGTAGTGATCTCATCCAGTAGCTGGTAGTACCGCGCCTTGGTGGACCCGCCTCTTCCGCCACCCCTGCCGTTGGCGGCGGGCTCTATGGAAGAGACAAAGTCGTCGCGCAGCAGCAGTAAGCGCTGCAGAATCGACAAAAAGTGCTCCTGCGACCGCTCATCGTCATCGATCTGCGTCAGTATGGCCTGGAACACCTCCTCGGGATCGGTCATATCCTGCATAATCTGCTGGTTATAGAGCTCCATTGCGTCGGCGAGATCCTGCTCAGCGTCCTTGTCGTACTTGTTGATCTGCAGCGCAATAAGGGGGCTGTCAAACCCCGAGCGCAGCTTCTTCAGGATACGCGTCAGCCCGGCCGCGTGCAGCTGGTTGCGGAAATGGTTGCGCATCTCGATGTCGTCGGGCACACCAACTACGGCGTTCATGAATATCATCGACGAGAGCACATAGTCGGTGAGGTCGCGGTCGGCCGTGCCGCCCATCTGCCGCAGCTCCTCGGATACTCCCACCTTGCTGCCCATGCGGCCGCGCCCATCGACGGCTGACTCGAGGGCGCGCATCCAGGGCTCGAAGCGCTTCTGCATCTCGCGGAACTTTTGCAGCTTGTCCAGCCCCTTCAGCACCTCCTTATGGCCGGCCGGCACGTTCAAGTAGCAAATGTAGGTGAGGATCTCCGATATCAGACGGCGCGTCAACAGCGAGGGCGCATCGATGGAGAAGCAGAGGTTGTGGACACACGTCGGATAGCGCAGCACGTCTTGCGCTCCCCACTGGATGTTGACTACGGATTTGATGCACTTTATGATCTCCATCTCCTTTGTTATATCGTCGCCCTTCCTGACCCCCGCGTGGTTCAGGATGCCCAGGCTATCCGACAGGGCCTCGAGTCCCTGGATCTCGACAAACTGCTTGACCCAATTGACGGGCTGCGTCGACACGCAAACCCGCAAGTGAACCAGCGTCTGCTTGGGCAGGGTGCGGATATCAGTCCCAATGAGGCTCTGGTAAAAGTACTCGGGTGCATTGCCGCGGTTGTCCGTGGGGAACGCCTCGAATTGCTTGTGCTGCTTGAGGAGCCTGAGCTTATTGGGCGTCGACATTTGGTGCATCTGCACCCGCTGCGCGTCCTTCAGATCCATCTCGTCCATGAGCCGCCCCAGCATCAGATTCACCTCCTCCTCGCTCAGCTCTATCTCGGGCATACGGTGGATTGTCGACATCCCCGTCGCCGCCGAGGGAAACGCGCCCCCCACCACCACCGACGACGGCACCGACGTCACGCGACCGCCGCTGCGCACCGATTGGTCCCCACTGCTGCCCCCCGTCAGCGGCCGACCCGTAGCCGCGCTACGCGTGGACCGGAGCGACCCTCGCGGCGGTCCCCCGCTATCGATGGCGGCCTGTCCCCCAACGCTGCCCGCTGAGCTGGCCGTGGAGATGACCGAGGGGGCGCGCTGCGACTGGGGCGTCCCTGCCTCGTCGTGGCTCCAGTGCCGGCTCATAACTAGCGGTCCTGACGACGGCATGGGCGGAGGAGGCTGGATGTGGGGTGCGTCGCTTCCCTCGTTGCTTCCCGTGGTTAGCTGCGAGCTGCGCGGCGTGTGTGACTGTCGCCTTTGCTGTCGGTACGTTTTGTAGCGCTCACGAAATTCGGCATCGCCAAAGGAAGCCCCAGCGTCCGAGCCCATTGAGGCCACTGGGCTACGTGGCGCCACGGAGGGTTGGGGCTCCATGTTGTGTATTGGACCGGATATCGTCGAGGGGCTTATATTGCCACTGCTGTTGGCTGGCGTGGGTGGAGCGCCGCTGCTGCCGCCGCCTTTTTTGCGCTTCCAAAACTCCATTTAAACAAAAAAAAAAAAGGCAAAGTGCTTGATTATATGAGAGATGCCAATCCGCTGTTTTTAAAAATAAAAATTGTTATTTTTTTTGTCGGCTAGGAACCTATTTACGCGCAGGGGTTTGATGGTCGCGGTCGTGGTCGTCACCTTTTGTTTTTCTTGCTCTTTGGCTTGAGCCGGTTCTAATTTACGAGTCGAGTCGCTTGAGAGATGCAATCTGAACCGCTCCAATTGACAGCCATCGCTAGGAACGTGGCACAATTGGCAACCAATCAAGACGGGCCAGCACGTGACTTTATCTGTTTCCTTTGTAGAAAGACAAGAAAGATCACTAAGGACGCCTTTTTCTTCCTTTTTCTCACCCTCATCCCAAATCTACACTAAATTTATACGCTCTTGCCAATGATTCCTCCCAACTACTCTGATCTCTGCAAGCCCGTCAATGACCTGTTCAGCAAGGACTATCCCTTTGGTGCTCTGAAGCTCGAGGTCAAGACCACCACCTCTAACGGCGTTACTTTCACCGTCAACGGTGCTCAGGACATCAAGTCGGGAGCCATCATCAGCGAGCTAAAGACCAAGTACGCCGACAAGATCAACGGCCTCACCTACACCGAGTCCTGGAACACCGCCAACCTCGTTACTGGCCAGGTGGAGGTAGCCAACAAGTTCGCCAAGGGACTCAAGCTGGAGCTCTCCGGCTCGTCTGCTCTGAACTCGGCCAAGCGCGCCTTGCGCACGAAGATCGACTACCAGCAGGACAACCTCTTTGCACGCGTCAACGTTGATGCCCTGAACCCTGCTGTCACCGCCGATGTTACTGTGAGCCGCGAAGGCGCCCTGGTTGGTGCTGAGTTCGCTTATGATCTTAACAGCGGGGCGGTTACGAAGACCAACTCTACTCTGGGGTATGCTGGCCCTGATTATCTTATTACCGTGCAAGGTAATAACTCGCTGAACTTGTTCCAGCTGGCTTTCTATCAGCGTGTCACCAAGTCGGTGGAGGCTGGTGCCCGCGCTGTCTATGATTATAAGAACCCTGAGGGTGGCGTCTCGGCGGAGCTCGGTACTAAGTATATTCTGGATCAGGACGCTTATGTTAAGGCCAAGGTTGATAATGCGGGGAGACTCGGTCTCTCGTTCACTCAGTCTTTGCGTCCTGGCGTCAAGCTCTCATTGGCTGGTCTCTTTGACACTGCACGTCTCCAGGAGAACACTCATAAGCTGGGTGCTGCTCTGACCTTTGAGGCCTAAGTTTTTTTTAACTCTCCTTTTTCTTGCACCGTTTTTTTTACCTTAAACGCGAGACTTGCTTTTTTATGTGTGGAGAACATTGTCATGGTGTGCGGGGGGAGAGAGAGAGAGATGGAGTCTGTAATTTGAAGCTGGTGGTTTTAGTGTTTACTGTTTATTTTATTTTTTGATATCGTCGACATAAATAGGATACAACTCTGGTAATGGTGTGGATCAATGACGCTATTTTGCTTGGTACTTTATTTTGTAAGCGACAAAGACCAGGTTAAATACAAAGTGAGGCCAACCCACCCCTGGTTTTCTTTTGCGCGCTATAGCTAATCAGCCTCGATATCCATATTTTCCTTTTCCTATTGTTTGCAATGTTGCCTAGGTTTGGCAGGGCACATGGCCGATGCCCGGGTGCCAAGTCGCGCCCAGCAGCGGGCTACATCCGTGGGATGACGGTGCCTCGCGTATTTGCCGTCGATTTGCACGAAGTCGATAGCGACAAGTTCCAGGATTCGCGCGATTCCGGGTTCAGCACCTACGTTCTATTGACGGTTCTCCTCGTATCGCTCTCGGCCATGAGCATCGGATGGTCGCTGGGGATTGCGGGGGCTAGCAAGCTCACGATCTGTCTATTCCAGGACGAAGACATTTGTGATGGGGTGGGCGAATTCCCCAAGCACCTTTTGTTTTCAGAAAACTCGTGGTCCATAGCCATCGGGATCCTCTCTGTGGGCGGCCTTGTTGGCGCCCTAGTATCGGGCGCAGTGGCGGATAGAATTGGTCGGCGCAATACGCTGGTAATCAACAACGGGTTCTTTTTGGCTGGATCGGTGTGGATGGGCACAGCTACTACGGCGGTTCATTTCTCACTCGGCCGCTTCGTCATGGGTATTGGCTGCGGCGTGGCGTCTGGCGTTGCTAATACCTATGTGGCAGAGATCTCGCCGATTGGGTGGCGTGGATTCTACGGGACTTTCTTCCATCTCGCGCTTATGCTGGGCATCTTGGGTACTCAGGTCGCGGCGGCTTTGGCTGACCACCTGCAGTGGCGCGTTGTTGTCGCTATTCCCGGTGTATTGTCGCTTTTACAGGTTGTTTTGCTGCCGTTGCGCGTCGAGTCGCCTAGCTATTTGATCAAGGCGCGCCATGTCAATGAGGCCCGCCACGCGTTGCTCAAGCTGAGGAGCGGGTTTGACGTCACCGCCGAATGGCAAGAATGTCTGGCATCGCTGGATAGCTCTGTCTCTACGGCGACTACGGCCTTATCCGCCGCTGTGCAGCCGACTGCTAGTGCGATGAGTAGCGGCAGTTCGAGCAGCGGCAGTTCGAGCAGCGGCAGTTCGAGCAGCGGCAGTTCGAGTAGCGGGGGACCACCAGGCATATTCTCCCATCCCAGAGTCGGCAGCCTATCGCAGCTAAACACAAGCACTGGGGATGCCAGCGACAGCGAAACGACGGTAAAGGGCTCTGTGGTAGCCAAGCCAGCAGCTGCGAAGCCGCCGCCGACCGAGGGAGCTCGTGGGCCGAGTTCGGGGATGTGGCAGATGATCTGTGGACGAACACGTGACGATCTCCGGCACTTGGTTGGCTGCAGTCTGGCAGTAATGTGTCTGCAGCAATTGTGCAGTGTGTACATGGTACTCTTTAGCGACAGCTCGCTGGCGTCCATGCTCTTTGATCCACAGAGCCCCCTGCCCACGCAATGGGCTTGCATAATCGCCTGCATTGCAGCAATGCCCGCCGGAATCCTCTGTATGTTCAAGGCGGATACTCTGGGCCGCCGACCACTGCTGCTAATCAGTTTGGGCGGAATGTGCGCGAGTAGCATACTGATCTCTGTTGGTCGGTTCTACGGCCCCAGCTCGCTCGTGGTGGCGGCGATGTTTGTTTGCTGCTTTGTGTTTACCTTGGGCGTGGGTGCTATCCCGTGGTTCTATGCTCCGGAGTGCGTGCCTGCTTATGCTCGCAGCGCTATGACTACGCTCAGTTGCTCGGCGTATTGGTGTTTGTCAATTGTTATTGGTCTGGTTGTCCCTGCTATTGAGCGCTCGTCGTCGTCGTCGCAATGGCTGTTTGTCGTCTATGGAGGTATCAGCGTGGTGGGACTCCTGTTTGTCGCTTTGTTTGTTCCTGAGACGGCCATGAAGACAACGGCTGATATTGTCAAGGAACATTCTGGATCCTTGCATTTCGTCGCCAAGCGTCGCCAGCGAGGTTCGAGCCAGTTCTTTATTGGCGGCAGGAGGTAGTCCCATCCATTTTATATACTTGAATAATTTTGTCTGACATGCAATAAAAGCAAATTCTACCTACGAGTTTGGGCACATGGGGAGCGTGAACAATGGTGGGGGGGCATTGTCTCTTGTCTTTTTTTTTACCCCGCAAGACACGGAATGGGGGGGCAGACGACTTGTTCTTGCGTAAATTGGAAAATCAATTAAACTCGGGCCTTCTGTAAAAGAAGGCGTGACATGGTTCTGGAATTGTGAAAGAGACATCGGCTATTTTGATCATTGTATCTGTTGTGGAGATATGACTCTTTAGAAGAGCGTACTACACAACCGGATACTCATGCGTGTGGGCGTTGCACTATGGTAAGTAGGGCACCTATTTCATGCCAGTATCCACTTTTTTTTTTTTTTTTACAAGTGAGAAGTGCCTAGAGCTGCACATGATCTGCAAGCGAAAAGAAAAGAGTAGGTTTCCGGAAATGAAAAAGGCTCTATATCCAGTCATCGTACCCACGATGCCCTATCTACTGGCTCATTCCGACCCGAGAGAGAAATGCTCCGAGGCTGCCATGCCGCTCAAGCTTCTCGAGTGCATGTGCACATCCCTCCGTTCCGGGCACGCGCTTCCCTAGGTCGTCCTAATCTGGCATAGGCCCGGAAAGGGAGGAGACGTTCATCGCACGGCTTCTCTTTTTCCTTTCAGTGCGCATACAAACGTCACTGATTTTCCCCCCGCACCCGATTTGCCTATAAAGCCGCATCCTCTCGCCCACACGCCCTTTCTCCTTTTTTCGGCACTTGTTCCAGAGCGCCTGACAATTGTCTTTTTCCTCTTTTCCTCTTTTTTTGTTAACTAAGAAACCCCTATTGTATTTATCTACTTTTTTCGGCAATGGCTGGCGCCACTAGCTCGCCCAGTATTATCTCGGGGCGCAACCCCATTGCGTACTCGACGTCAGACCCATTGGCGCTGTTTATTGTCCAGCTTTTAATCATCGTGTGCATCTGCCGGCTCTTGCACATGTTTCTGCAGAAAATCAATCAGCCGTCCGTCATATCCGAGATCCTCGGCGGCATCATCCTGGGCCCCACGGTATTGGGCCGCTGGACAGCCTTCACAACGAACGTCTTTCCGACAGCATCCCTGACCAACCTCAATCTGGTGGCAAACTTCGGCCTGGTTCTGTTCCTGTTCATGGTGGGCCTTGAGCTGGACCCGCGCGTGCTCAAACACAACCTGCACCGTAGCGTTCTTATCAGCGCCGCGGGCATTGTCCTTCCATTCAGCCTGGGCATTGCCAGCAGCTATGCGCTGTACCACATTTTGATGAAGGACCAGGGGAGCTTTGTCAACTTTTTGCTGTTCCTCGGTGTCGCCATGGCTATCACGGCTTTCCCCGTGCTGGCGCGTATCCTGACCGAGCAGAACTTGCTCAAGACCACGGTCGGCTCCATCGCTATCTCGGCGGCGGCCATTGACGACGTCGTGTCGTGGTGCTTGCTGGCGCTGGTTATCGCGCTGACCAACAATACGTCGGGGCTGACGGCGCTCTGGGTGCTATTGGTGGGCGCTGCATGGGTGCTGTTTATTCTGTTTGCAGTCAAGCCCGTGTACTGCAGGTACCTCCGGCGCACCGGGTGCCTGGGTGGGCGCGATCCGCCGCAGATCGTCTTGTTTGTCACGTTTATGATGGTTCTGATATCGGCCTTTTTCACCGACTCTATCGGCATCCACGCCATCTTTGGCGCATTCCTGATTGGCGTCATTGTCCCACACGACGGCGGGTTTGCTATCAAGGTGACTGAGAAGATTGAGGACTTGGTTCAGATATTCTTGCTGCCGATCTACTTTGCGCTGTCTGGGCTCAAAACCAACATGTCGGACCTGAACGACGGCAACACGTGGGGCCTGCTCGTGCTTGTCTGCGTGGTTGCATTTGTTGGCAAGATCGCAGGCTGCACGCTGGCAGCGCGGGTCAGCAAGTTTTCGTGGCGCGAGTCTCTGACTATCGGGTTCTTGATGAACTGCAAGGGACTGGTGGAGCTGATTGTGCTGAATATCGGCCTGCAGGCGGGCGTGATCAATACCAAGATCTTCACAATGATGGTAGTCATGGCGCTAGTCACGACCTTTGTCACTGCGCCGGTCGTGGCGTATCTGTACCCGCTAAAGTACCAGCGGCGTATCGAGGACTTTGGCAAGTCGGGCGACCACGACAACGCCAGTGCACTCACTAAGCGGCATGGGCCCGAGGCCGGTGCGCCAATGAGTATTCTGGTGGTGCTAAGCCGGCTGCAGCAAGTGCCTGGCGTCATGACTCTGCTCGGGTACCTCCACCACCAGCCAGAGCTCTCGTCGACGCGCAAGCTGACCGCCGACGTCAGCGGCGCCCATGCGCAAGAGCTCATCCACAGACATCTGTACCGGCCCATTCGCGTATTCGGCTTGCGGCTGCTGGAGCTCTCGGGCCGTAATTCGTCGGTTATGAACGAGTACGAGTCTGACCAGCAAGTGATGATGGACCCGGCTATGTCCATGTTCAGAGCATTCGCGCGGGTTGCCAATCTCATATTCCATGCTGCGCTGTCGTACAGCGAGCGCGAGCATTTCGTCGACAATGTGCTTGGGAGCGCGCGGGATGCCGATGCAGAGTTCACTGTGGTCTCGGCGTTTGGGCGTGGCAGCACGGGGGCCAACAACGGCGAGATCGTGCCTGGGTGGTTTGAGAGCATGGGCTGGGGCTTCACTGCCGACCAGCAAGCGACGTTTATCACAACGCTGTTTGACAGGGCGCGTGGCCATGTCGGCGTGTTCATCGACTGCGGCATTGCTGACGGTGGCGACTTTTCGGCTCCTCAGCCCGCCATTGCGCTGGCGGCCGAAGGAGATGGCGACAACAACGACGACGAGCCGGCAAAGCAGAAGGAGACTCGGGTTATGTTCTCTACACCGGGTGTAGTCGACCATGGAGTTGCTGGCGGGCCTTCGCTAGCTCCCATGTACTTTGGAGATGGCCGGCGCGTGCCGCTTGTAGTAGTGCCGTTCTTTGGCGGGCCTGATGACCGCCAAGCAGTCCAGCTGGCTGCTGACCTGTGCACGCACTCTGCCGTGCAGGTTTTGGTATGGCGCTTTGTCAGGGCCGCCGAGCATGGAAGCCAGGACCACTTGGCGACGACGGCTCCGCCCACTGCTCACCTGGCCTCTTCGGGCAGCATCGAGCAGTACGACTTGGGCCTGGCAGCAACGCGAGTCAACAACGGTGGCGCGTGGGATGCCGAAGCAGGCACTGCTGGTGTTGGCAAGGGCGAGGTATTTGAGAAAGAAGAAGACGAAGTGTTTATCTCCTCATGCCTGCATCCTCGCTCGCCCGACTCCAGCCACGCTATGCGTCGGGACTCTGTCGCCAGCGCTGTGAGTGGTGTTGTTGGCGCTTCGGCCTCGCCAGCCGCTTCGCCCCGTGGACCCGGCGCTACACAGGCCATTGCTGCGCCGCCGTCGATTCAGCCGCAGCTGGGCTTGGCTGCTACCAGAGACACTTTGGAGCGGGTATCGACGTTTGGCGAGAACCAGGGCGCCGAGGGTGGCGGTGGTATTCGCCAAAAGATCACGCAAAAGCTGCGTTTGCGCCAGCAAGGCTCGCGGTCAGCTGCTGAGCCTGCGGGGCTCCGCCATGCTCCCGGAGTCGATGGGCTGGACCGCAGCAGCAGTGGCATTGACGACGACTCCACACTGTCGCCTGGTCTGCGCGTGACGCAGTTTGCTAACCTCACTATCGAGACTGTTGTGACAGCTACGCCGCTGCAGACGTTCCTGCTCAAGGCCCGCCTGCTCTCGGCTCCGGATCTCATTATATGTGGCCGCTCCGTGCAACTCAGCTTGCCGTACTTTAACAACGCCCGAGAGCTAGCAGCCGCGACACAGCGACCAGCAAGCCAGGCAAACACCAAGGCTGAGCGCCACCACGCTCTGGGCTCCGTTGCCGAGTGCATCCTGGGCTTTGGGACTAGCGCCAGCTTGCTCGTAGTCCAAGCGAGCCAGAAAGCACTGGGCTTAGACAAGGAGGAGTAAAAGCACTGTTAACTTAATATCTATAATGTATCTTATCTCGTTTATCAAGAGCTCATTAGCTGGGCAAGCTCATCGACTGTCTCGTTGACGGCTGTTTGGTGCTGCTCGTAGATTACTGCCATCTTTTCTCGCTCCTGCTTGGCCTTTTGCGCCAGCTGTGCGAGCGTGAGGATGGGGGCCTGGTTGACGCCGCGCAGGGACTCGCTGACGTCCTGGTCTATTGTTGTCTGATCCAGGGCCTGGCGTACCGAGCGCCGACCCGCCGTGTGCTTTGTTGACGCTGCGAGTTTTAGCAGCCCCTCTTTTGCTTTCTTCTGCTGCCGTGGCAGCCGTGGTACGATGCGACCATGTTTGGCCACGCTGCCTGGCTTTGACGATGAGCCACGGAGCTTGCGCTTCAAGGCCTCCTTTTTGTCGTTTGCTTGGGAATTAGACATGATAAATTGAAAGAATAAATACAAAAAAAAAAATCGAATTATAGAGAAAATTGACACGGAGCTGGTGATTTTTTTGGGATGGAGTTGATGATGGGTGCAAATCGCTCGCTTTCGAAGGAAACCAGTAGTTGCCTAGAGGCTATCTTGTGTCACTTGATATGTTCATAGCTGAGGCAGCGCCATGGAAGTTTCTTCTTTATCCGTTTCTGATTGGTGCTGAGCCTAGCTGCGGAAGCAGGAAAGAGAGAAATGGACTCTTTGAACTAGGAAAGCTCCAAGCAAGCGCCTTCTGCTCTATCCGCTTTCCATTCTTTTGCATGCGATATGGTACTTTCTAGCAGAGAAACCGTAGCAGCATCACATATGTTGAAGAAAAGGGGTGTCTGTTATGTGTCGATGGATATTGGAAAAATGCTATGGGAAAACGAGCCACGGATAGTGACCTTGTATTACAATGTTGGCCGGGCCAAGAACTCCGCAATACCATAGCCAAAAAAAAAAAAATTAAAGTGATTGCTAGACAGAAGACAAACAAACCTATGCTAGCAATCAAGCTGTTCATCTCTGAACCTGATTAGAAATAGATGCTATGTTTTGCCAATCTTACGCCTTGTAACGTAGGCTGAAGGGCTTTTTTGGATTTACAGGGAATGCTGCTATTAAGAAACGATCATCAGAAATGCCAATAAACTTTCGTCACCTTTGTTTCAAGGGTTTTGTAGGCGCAGGCTGTGCTGATAGGGATAAAGAAATTGTTTCTGAATGCCAAATTTAGCCAAAAACACTTGCTGTTACAAGAATAGATGTCAGTTATTGTTATGAATCTTGTTCCGAGAAAGCTCTCCTCAGCTCCCCATCTGTTGTCTGGGAAATTGGGTTTAAATGCTACTACTCGTGCTATGCGCTAATATCGCTAGTTTAGCCAAAACTAGTGATTATCAGTGTGACGTGTCGAGCATATGATATCACTGTGCGACACTTGTAGTGAAAGAAATGTCTAAGAAAATTATTGCTCCATTGTTTGCTGATGGCAAACCCGATTTTGGATGGACTAGCAAAGTCTCCAACTAACAAAAAAGGTAGGCCGTCTCTATTGCTTCTTGAACAAGCATTTCCAAAAGCGAGGAGGGAAGGCAGGGGTAAGGCAGCCAAAAAAGCAGGAAAATGTCCCACTTTTCTCTGTTGTATTGCAAAGCGTACTGTGCAGCAGCAGACACGGGTAGGCAAGATGCTATTCAAACAAAGTATGCAAGTAATGCTATGTATTAACTTTAACATAAAATATGAGAAATGCCAAGAAGTCTATCCCCCCGCCGTGCAACGGCGGTTCAAATAATACCATAGCATTAAAACATCTCTGACTTTAAAGGGAAAAAGAAAATCACCACACTATATGTAGAGGCCATGCGTGGCAAATCAGCCCCTAAGGCATGATGGCGTAATAACCTTCATCCGATATGTCTATATCTGAGTTGCTAAAGCATAGTCAGAGTGTTCTTACTCGCTGCCTGACTCAATCTCAACAAATTCAACTGCAGATATAAGTATATGATTAATTGGCTCGTCATCGGCTTCCCTCTCAAATGTGCACGTGTAGATGTAAATTGTTTTCGCCTTGGGGTTCTTGCGAGTAGTAATCTCTATTTTCACTATATTGCCAAACAAATTAAAGGTGTACGGCCTGTTTTGATCGAGTTTTGCTAAAAAAATCAGCAACACCCTCCTCAGGACACCCTATCCTATAATGAAAAAGATTAAGCACCTCTCTCACCGCAGTGCTTTTGCTATGGTGTGAATATTCAATTGTTAGGCGGTCGTCAGATATTTTTAATCCCTCATTCATTTTAATCAACTGCTCAAAAGTCCCTCGTGTTTAGTGCTATAGAGAGATAGTATATAATGAGAAAAAAATAAATAGTTGTATGGAGAAAGTGGGGTCTTCTCCAGGCCCTTTTAAATTTATTAGAAAAGTGAGAAACAGTGCAGTGTGCTTGTGTTTGCACTTTTAGACCTTACATTGCCTCTAAACAAGAAAACCATGTTGCAGTCACTTGTCTGCGAGGCATCTGATTCCTTTTTCCGACTGCCTTTTTGAGCATGAAGAGCCAATAGACAAGCAGGCCTTGTGGCATTTTCCGAAAGTCTAATTAAGTGGGGGCTTTACCAATGGGTAGGAAGCATTTTTGGCAGAGGGAGTAATAGACCTACGCACAGAGTGTAGAAGCTGCAACGGTTCTCTATCAGGCTATCTAATAGATAGCACCGCGAGTAGATGTGTTTAGGGCAATAGATATTTGTCCATAAAATTTGAGTTAAGTTAGCTGCGGAATCCCCTGCTGCTTAACACCTCGTAGCAGGCCATAGCATTCGCCCTTGCCGTTACTCTTGATCACTGATCAGATAATCAGGATCATTGGATTGTTGTTGCTGTTAGCAGCAAACGTGCTAACGACGCTAATCGATCAAGGAATCAGAGCAGCGTAACAAACGGAACATCCTTTTTGCAACTCAGACATCGTTGGGTACATTGGGTACAAAGAGCAGCTTTGTACGGCAACAACAGCAAGTAATAGGGTCTCTTTCCTTAGGTTTTATTTTTGGTATTTAGAAAACTAACAGCTGCAATGAATCAGGCCGATGTCCTTGCTGTTATCTAACATTGTCACTGTAAATTGACAACCTGAGCCGCCTCATGGGCAATCGTGCAGTGTAAAAATACCATGATTGGAACTGAAAGCGAACTGTTTAAAGACAACTAAACAGTCGCTATCAAAGGTGAAACAAAATATATTCAAAAAAAGGTTAAAAACAGCTCTGAAGAAAAAACAGATAAAAGTCGGTCCGGAAAACGAGAAAGGGAAAAAGGGAGATCACCGTCGGGTGATCTCTGAATTAAGTAGCCGTTGGCTCAACAGCCAACAGGAACTCACTACTAACTCTCTATCCCTACTCAAACCAAACTCTTTGGAAGCAGCAAAGGCGAAACTTCATGGCTCACCCTCTGCTAATGGGAAATGCCAAGCATGTTTTGAAATGGAGTGGTGCAAAAGGATGCGAATGGCAAAGTCTCCAATCAACGCAAATCCCAAAGGAGAGCTTTTCCTTTTTTGCTTCTTTGACAAGCATTTTCGAAAGCACAAAAAAGAAAAAAGGCAAGGCAGTGAAAAAGCATGGAAGCGCCCCACTTTTCTCTGCTGTATTGCAAAGTGTACTGTGTAGCCGTTGGATAGTACTATGTGGGTTTAGAATAAACCCTATATATAATTATCCTAAATATACGAGCTAAAATAACTAAAGAGATCTCGCACCACTAATGCCCCGTAGCGCCATATTTAAACAGCGCTGCCATAGTCGCTTGTAATCATAATCGCAAGATTATGATCATGGACTCGTAATCGCGATCTGGCCGACTATACTCGCTGCTATCCAACAGTAGCAGTAGACACGGGTGAGAAATATGCTACTTTCTCAAGAATGCAAAAAAATGCCTCCTGAAAAACTTCGCCAACGAGCAAGCGTGTTTGCAGGTAAGTGCAATTTATTGAATAAAAGGTCGTTAAGTTTATTAGGCAAATTCAGCTACGGCTACTGCATATGTTCTTAGTATCTACTTGCCATGCTTGGTTGAAGCCTATCCTGGTGTCCATTCATGAAAAATAAGAGCGCAGAGAACATGCACTCTTGACACCACAAATGGACCAAAGACCATGCAAGAATCCAGAGGCAATGCTAAACACGATACTTGTGTTTAAGGAGACACGCATATCTTGGTATAAATTTGCCTAAAAAAGAAATAAACAGATAAAAGGCAAAGATATATTTCTTGCTGGGGAGTATCTTCAGCTAGGTGCGCTAGGCGCTACTTTACCCTTTATACACACCCCATGCATTAAAAGTCAACATCTGAAGCAAATAAATATATAAAAGCTCTTCATCTGATATGTCTATATCTGAGTTGCTAAAGCATCATCAGAGTGTGCTTACTTGCTGCCTGACTAGACCTCAACAAATTCATCTGCAGATATAGATATATGATTAATCGGCTCGTCATCGGCTTCCCTCTCAAATGTGCACGTGTACATGTGTGCTATTTCATTTTCATCGTTCAGCTCAGTAGTGACATGCATTTTCACTATATTGCCAAACAAATCAAAGGTGTACCATTTTTCATGCTCCAGCTTTTCAAGAAAATTATAAACATTTGTTTTAGGGCGCCCAATTCTAAAACAAAATTGATCAAACAATTCATCCAGTACTACACTTATATCAGTGTGCAATAGCGTAATAGTCAGCCCATCATCAGATTCTTCCAAATAGACGTCTTTTTTATCCGGCATCTAGCAAGTTCCACAAGTACGGCGCTTCTAAGTATGTAGGTGTAATGGAATGTGAGTAGAGAAATAAATGTCTGGGAAAAGTGGGGTCTTCTCCAGTGTTGGCTGTTGAGCCAACGGCTACTTAATTCAGAGATCACCCGACGGTGATCTCCCTTTTTCCCTTTCTCGTT